>BMAO01013491.1:0-172199 GCA_019973975.1 Trichonephila clavata
TTTTTAGATGAACGAAGTTTGATACCTTGCTACAGATTCTTAATTGTTTTCGTTAATTTTCAGGGGGGGGGAAGCAAAATATTCACAGCTATTGCTATTGATGACAAATTAAAGGTTTATTTTTAGTGTACAAAATTGTTTTTATTATAAAATAAAAGAGATTAACAATTGTTTTGTAACATTTTTAGGAGGAAAAATATACAACACGTATAATTGTACATTTACTAACGAATTAAAAATACTAAAAATCAAAAATAAATTAATTTTTTTCTACACAAAGACTTAAAAAAATTTCTAGGAATCTCGCATGTGTGTATACTTCTTTATCGTATACGCGTGGGAATTATAATATGTACGATTTTAAATATTTTAACTGTACACTTGATTTTTGTTTAGTATAATAACCTGAAAATGTAACTTTCATTTTATAATTTAGTTAGAAGTTATAGAGACCATTAGAGCTTTAAAGGTGCGAAATCATTTAGTTAAACTCTTTAATCGAAATTGCTTTTTTATCTTCCCTCATTAAAAATTTTTTTTTTATTTAAACAAAAAAATTTATCTAACAAATGAAGTACTATAAAGTTTAATATAAAATCTCTATTTTTTTATTTTATCAAATGAACAAATGAGATATTTTTGAAAACTTAAGAATATAATCATGAGAATAATGACGCCTCATTCGGCAAAATTTAAAAATACGGATTCCAAGGAAATAGACAACAGTAGTGCAGACAATGATATACTTAACTGCCAGTGGCAACATCATCTTTAAAAATTCATCCAAGGGCATTAAATCAAAATAAAATTTTACAATAGATCTGTCACAGCTATTAATTCTAATTTTGTAAATACATTTTTGAAATATTTATGTTATGTTCTCAGCACACAACCCTTCCTGCGGTTACTTCATTATGGATATAAAGACAAAGTTCCGCTGTTTTAAAATAAAATTTTAAAACGTATATAAGAAATTTGTTTCAAATAAAAGTCACATATCTCAATTTTAATCATAATCAATGCATATATTTAAAAAGAAACATGTTACGTAACACAATATTGATAGACAAATAATCAAAAACAGTAAATAATAAGAAATGCCTGAACCTAGCACAAACCACATATATTCCCCTCCCCCTTTTAATGCTATTAAAAAGACATGTATTATTGCACTTTCATACAAAAGCAGCAACGACTACGCTAAAATTACAATAAACTTTTTCCTGACTTTCAGTTTTGCAAATTTTTTTTATCACATCTTTTAAATTTATTTGAAAAGTAATTTCACTCTCAATTACCAAATTGACCAAATCATAGACAATTACATAGGAGATGAGTATAAAAATTTTTTAGTTAATTTTCCTCCTTCTGCCACTAATTACAATTATTGCTATAGTTAGCAGTATTCTTAAAGTAATACTGACGCTTATCCATAAAATTTAGTACTGAGCTTAGATTTTTCTTTTTTGCTTAAAAGTGCAGAGGTGCTGAAATTTCCACTGCTGATTCTTCCCTATTTATTTCAACAAAAAAAAATCGACATCAGTAAAATATCTATTCTAAATTTTTGCAGTGTTTTAGAAGCATTTCTTAAGACACGGAATTCAATTCTAAAAGAATTGAAAATAGCTACTACAGTTAATAACTGGTTCATATTTAAAATCCAGAGTATTTAATATTTAATCAGTTGAAACGGAAAAAAAAGTATTATCTTACATTTTTTTTTGGATCTTTGATTGGTTTATCTCGTGCTTCATATGAGAAGTTACTTAACCATCCTCCCATTCTTACGCGGTGTCGTGTTTTATTGATTCGAAATAAGCCTCAACGTCGAATTCGATGCCAATTCTTTTTCATCAATAATAGCTTCATTGAAGCACTTTTCCGATCGAAGATTCTTAAAGAATAGTTTGCAGTTTTGTAAAATATCAAGTTCGATGCTAGAACAAAACCTTTTGCTTTCGTCAACTTGTTAACTGGATTAAAGCCATTCAGTATTTTATACCAAATAGCTAATGAACACAAAAGACAAAACTGTTTAATACAATTTAATAAATTATTGGTCTCGTTTCTTATTAAATGATCCTTTTCATATTTTTTATAAATGCTCTCTCTCAGCAAAGTGTTACATAAACTTCAGCTAAAGTAAATCTTAAAAATTATAAGGTCTCTATCCTGACTTCTCTTCTAGTTACCACTCAGTAATTTCAAACTTTATTCCTGCCCAGCGAAAAGTAGATGCTAGAAGAAAAAAAATATTTTTGGACCATTTTGAAGAAATTTGCTGCTTCCAAGAAGGTTGTCGCCATATGAATGTTTATGGCCTAAATAAATGTGCGTGGAACTCAAGTGATGACAATGACAAAGACCGAGAAAAAAATAAAACTACTAATAAAGAACAAAAGTTATCTAATATTATTCTAGGCTAAGATACATTACACTACACTAAAATAAAGCTAAATATATTATACGTAATGTAAACTTATGCTTGCTATCACCACCGATGAGTACGAGTATTTCTTGTGAGTCTCGGGAGCATCTTTTCTCTCTCTTTTTCTCTTTTTGTCCTTTTTAATATTAAGTAAAACTCGCCCCATGTAGCTTGTGTTCAGCTTTTTTTAGGAGAAAACTGCTCCTAAATTCGTTTTTATGGATGACAGCGTTCACTCACATAGGACTCGTTTGACCAACAAATTACCGAAATGTGGTATGCTTGACCATTCAGTTCTGTAGATCTTTGCTTTATAGAGGAGAATACTTGAGATGCTCTTGCAATTGCAACTCGCCTTAACTCCAAAATTAGCCAGGATTCTTAAAGAACACTGCATAAAGACTGGGACCCATTGACTACCATAAAATGTCTCATTTCTAACATAAATTCAAGTTGTGTAAACGGTATAATTTACAGGGGACGATGCCGAAACCATATTTTCCATCCTTTAACTTCTCTTTTAGTTTATTTCTGCGTTAACGAGCCTGATAACTGCATAACAATACTACCACTGCTAGATGGTACTTTTATTTTTATTTCATCATCCTATGGATACATATCTAATTTCCTGAAAACCTGCTCAGTGCGACCAACAAGAGTTGTTCTGAAGATAATCAACCAAAGGAGAAAATTATCTTATGATTAAGCACCAATTATTTTACAACCAATTTTCAAACCTAGGCAGGACCGCCCTTATTCTATGACAGGCAGCCTTATACGATTCAGAAACCTGACAAAATGTTAAAATGATTTTTAGTAGCGTTAGCTACAGTTACGCCACGAGTACAAACAAGAGACCAAATGGTCGCACATGTTGTTAGCAGCACATACAAGACAAGTTTGAGAATCTACCAAATCGAATCTGTACAGGTTGCTTCGTGACTTGATTTATGTCCAGTTTTAACTCTGAATTTAATGACAGGTCTAAGCAGGTTATAAGGCATGGGACTTTCCATTAAAGAATCTCTAAGTTTCCCCATCACAGAGTTCCAAATCTTTTCTCGAATTTAGCAATCCTTTATAATCTTCTCCTTAAATTTTAGCATTGAGAATGGAGAATTTTTTTAGCACTTCTACAGGGTAAGGGAAGCAAAAGTGGCCCGGACGAGTGGATACGATGTGCGTGAATGTAACGCGCACATCGAGTGATTCGGAGCGTTACATTTTCATTATTTTGAATCCATTTGTGACATCATTAAATGAGGAGGAAAAGATCTACAGTTACTTCCAACAAGAGGGTGCAACTGTCTCTACATCCCGACAATCCATGGATCACATTCACACAATTTTCACTCCTGGCAGAGCTGTTAGCTGAGGTCCGTCTGTTCTTGACCCTAGCTGGCCACCCAGGTCCTCTGATATGCCCTCAAGTCTAAGGTGTATCGCAATAACCCTCATAGTCTTTATGAACTGCAGCTGAACACTTCTGAGATGTCAGCAATTCCAGCAGTCCAGCTTCCGCAACTTACTAACAAGGGCCCAAAGTTGCCAAGAGATGAATTGTGGTCATTTTTAACACCTGCTATAAGCAGAGTAGCGAATTTTCTGTTTTAATTTGTAATTGGATGGACGAAAACGGTGCAAAATTGTGGATAACGCTATTAGTTCAGCCTTAAGACGTGTCTGTCTATAAACCATTCAAAGAAAAATTAAAACGACAATGGTACATGCGGATGTTAGAAGGTGAAAAAAACATTTACATAAGACACCAAATGCATACGTAGAAATGTAATCTTTGTACGCTCATTTTCTCAATATTTGTAAAGCTATCAATTTTATATCTGGCGTATAGCATGAAGCCGTAAACTTCGATCGTATTTTTTTGTGTTAAAAGTACGTGTTGTACACCAATTATGGGATATACGTCTATTGGAGAAAAAAGCCTTTCTGGTCTTTAATTAAATGAAAAATTCGTAGCCACAGTGCTAAATCCCCCCTCCCAAAAAAAACAGTACTCTATTTAGGGAACAACAATCAATATTTGACAAATAAAAAATAACTTATTTTATTCTTATAAATTTAAATAAAGCAAGCTTTATTTTATAATCCACCGGAAAAAATTCTTAAAAGAATATTTATTTAAACTATCGTATTTTGAATTCTGTTAGCCGACTTCTATTGCACTCGACCTAACACTCACTTTTCATTTTCTCCAACCAGAATAATATCAATCATTACCTTGAATCACACATCCATTTATCACTCACCAGTTAGAGAAAAGTAACCACTTCCCAAAATGCATCGTTTTTAATGCCCAGAAATTGTTTCAAATTCAAACCCATGGAGCGATATCAAACCCTCCACGTTATACCCTTTTAACTCCAGCATTTCATTTTACCCCATTTATTTGACTCCATCTGTGCTAGAACGCGCCTTTAGGTACCTCCCAGCAAACGCAACAAGAAAGTAAATAGACGATTCTAGAGTTAATGGATGTGATTTTATACATTTCTGGGAAAGTGGGCTGTGTGCGATTTTTTTCTTTTTCTTTTTTCCCTCCTCTTCTACACTCTGGCATCGTTCGTTCGCTTCGTGTTTAAACATGTTTTCCCGCCAACGGCTGCACTTGACGATAATGGAATGGAATTTCTAAACGCGACATGAAAGGATGGCTCTATTTGGGTTTTTTTATTTATATTTTTTTATTCATTTCTCTATTTTTTTTATTATTAATATTTGCTATGTTTTTTTCTAGTATTTCTATCGATGCTGAAACACGAGCTGTGTATTTTAACATAACCGAGAAGTTACAGCGAAGAAAATGGTTTATTTAGAACGATTGCATCAATAGTTAAATTTGATGATAGAAAAAATACATTTATTTTTCTGTGCAATCAATCGGAAGCCGCTGTCTAGGAGTAGTATTGTGAGTTATGAATTGATTTACTTTTTTCAAGAGTAGTTATTTAATCGGTGAAAGTTTCTTAGTTCAAATAAATGGATCTTCTTCTGTTTATTTGAATTTTGTCAGTGCATTAAGTATTCTCTTCAATGAATTTTCAACATATAAATACTTCAGCTGTTGCAAATAACATTCGAATTAATTAATGAGTGTTAATTGTTATCATAACTGGATTAACAGCACACTGCAGTCAGGACTTTAGTGGAAATAAATTTTAGTTCGTTGGTTTGGAATTCTCTGATTATGTATTTAACCATTTTGAAATCTTATTCCAATCCTGAGACATTTATAGCTTTTCTTATTACCCATAGGGATTTGTATTCTCTAACGAATATTTCGATAGTTTCAACCAATCTTTGGACAAGGGTTCCTACTAGGTATACATCAATTCAATTAATTTTAGCAACCATTGCTACAACCATAAAAGCTATTATTCGATATAGTTTTCTGTGATTTTGATTAATTTGGCGAGCCTTTTACAGTGTTTTTTTATTGTTTAAATATGGTTTTTAAAAGTGATTTCTGTTAAAAAAAATTACTGTTTTATACCAGTTTAGTATTCTTATTGAGGGTTAAGGGGTCATAAAAAATATAAGGTCAAGTACGTTCCAAATCTTATTTTCTTGGTGGGCATCCATTTCTTCAGGGTAAGACTATCAGTCGGTATACAGACAGAGAATTTTAATTGCGAAGTGTTAGCTCCTATAGTTATGGTTTGTCATTAAAACGAAGCTGCTTTCTTTTTCCCATACCATGGGCATTGGCTAGGATGGAACGTGAAATGAATCTTTCAACCAGGACTCAAGCACATTTTTAGCCACAGACCCATTTCTAACTAATACAAGACAAGCAGGTCATACTAGATGCAATTGTTGCGGTAGATTTTTCATTGTTCTTTAAAACTTGTTTTCGTAAAAAGAGTACTGTGTGTGTTCCCTGTTATATATATCTGCATCATAGTTGAACATAAATTCACTGTGTCATTTAAAAACTCTGAGGTCCATCAAAATCTAAACATTGCTTATCGAATGATAAAAATGTAATTTGTGAAAGTTTTGCGGACGATGGTGCATACTTATACACGACAATAGAGTATTAATTCTGCCAGACATTTAAGAATTGCTATTACTATAGTAAAAACTCTGATGATCTTGCTAGGCAAAGATTTCAAAAGCATGGACCCAGTTTAGACATATGCAAGTCGTAAAGATCCTGGCATTATCTTGTTGAAAATGGACCACGAATGACATGCTATGAAGGTTAATATAACCGGCCGCAGGACATCAACAACTTATATCTGAGCAATTAAAGTTGCACACAGTTTGACTAGTGCGACTTGATGCCGTAGTAGATTGTGCACTCCACAGATTCACACAAGCTATATTCATCTGTATTCATCTATAAAATAAAGACTTATTGTTATACTAGTCTTCTGGTAGCTACAATACATTTATACATTTTCAGAATAATCTATTAAATTTGTGGAATTAAAGACAAACGTTTTCAAGGCTGCTACGAAGACGTATTCGTAACCAAGGAGTAGGTTGTAACGTCGGATAACGGACAGTGATGCCATTAGAATTAGTCGCCCAGTCATCTGATCTTCATCCGTATTCGTACACCTTGGTCTTCCAGAATATTCATTTCATTGAAGAGTGCCTTGTAACAACCCCTGCTGCTAGTATCTTAGCACAGTCGGCACGTACGGTGCTGGTGATGGCTTATTGTTCAATATGTCCTGGCAGATTGACACCTCCTTCAATTAACTATAAGATGTTTAATAATGTCGTAATTGCATTAATGGCTGTGTCTCCAAAGAACTGTAACAAAAAAAAACACGAAGGTGTGACGTTTGATAAAAATAATGGTAGCGAGAAATTTGGGAGTTTAAATATTTGGTTAGCTATTAATTAGAAGATATACATTGAATTTTTTATTAAAAATAACCTTTAGATCATTACAGTCTCGAATTTGATGTTTGTGAGGGAGGAGATCACATCCGTTTTGTCCGATGTTTTCCAACGGACTTTTTCTCTGCCTTCTCTAGAGTCTCAGGATGGTGGCAGTCGGCCCTTCTATCCTCGACTTACAGCCAACTCGTGGGCAGAGTGGGGTATTTCTCACGGTGTCAAAGGTTGCCGGTCGATAACCAGAGACAAGACCTCATAATATTTCAAGGGTGCACGTGGCAATCGTGTGCGGTCATCCTATCCACAAAAAGAAGCTGATTTTTCAGCTGTGTGACGCGAAAACGTCACAAAGAGGGAAAAAACACTTCCTTAATTGTCATCTGCATTATACAATATTTGCTGTACATTAGAAATGCGCACTGTGACCGATGTTATAAAATTCCTTGAAAATTTAATTATTTATATACTGTCACGCAAGAATTTGCATAGAATATTATTTTTATATATTCTGTGCGCATATCTCGCAAAAAATAATATTCTAAAAATATTACTTTTTGCAGGCTTGGTCATTTTCTCTATTTTTTGAAAAATCACATATTTACACAGCAGAGTACTACTCTCTTTTTTTTCATCAAAAAAATGGAATAATATATCTCAAATCCAAAAGAACGAAATGTAGCTCAAAATTAATCATAAGCTCAAGCTCAGAATTGCAATATCTGATATTGAATTAATATCTACAAAATTCAGGGAAAATTAAATTATTCATCATTACTCAGTTATTAGAACAGAATTCAGAACCCCCCCCCTCTACAGTTCAATTTTTTATATCTATATTATAAAGGAGGAAAGTGACTCACTCACCATGATATCTCCTGAAATTATTAGATTTACAGACTTTAAATTTGATAAGTATGTTAATTTCATGGAGTTGTGATCCGCTAAAAACGGATTTTACGAAAATCAAATCTTAAGGGGCGTTGAGAAGGCTTATAAGAGGCATTACAGATAAATACTTGCGTTTTTGAACAACAAGATGTACAGACATGAAATTTGGTAGGCACGTTCCTTTCATGGAGTAGAGGCCCGCTACAAAATAGGTTTTGAGGAAATTGACCCCAAGGGGCGTTGGGGGAGGAAGCTTAATGGGCCTTTTTAATAAATACTTCCGTTTTTAGACTATTAGACATTAAGACTTGAAATTTGACAGGCAGATTTCTTTCATAGACTAAAGATCTGTTACAAAATGGGTTTTGCAAAAATCGCTCCCCAAGAGACGTTTCAGGAGATTAAGGGGAGTTACAAAAAATATTTCCGTTTTTGAACAATTAGACGTACGTACTTGAAATTCGGTATACACTTTACTTTCATGGTGTAGAGGACCGCTAAAAAAGCGTAGAGTATAGTTTGGCGATTAATAAATACAGCGCGCGCCAACTATATATATATATATATTCTTCTTCAAAGGCTCGACAGACCTTGGTGGGCCCTGTCCTTCTCCAGAAGTTTTCTCCAAGCATCTCTACTTTTGGCAACTATTTTCCAGTTTTTGAGTTTTAAAATATTTAGGTCTTTTTTGACACAGTCAATCCGTCCTAATGGGGGTCTGCCCGAGGTCTATTTCCCATGGGCTTTGCCAGAAAGAGTTTCTTTCAGCAACGATCCTCATTCATTCTAGCCAGATGACCAGCCCATTTAAGTCTCTGTAATTTGACACATTTTACAATATCAAGTTGTTTATAAATTTTATAGAATTATAAGTTAGGTCTTCTCTTTCATGATCCATTCACTTTAATCCCATCAAGAATGCAGCGTGAGAGATCTTTCTCTCGAAAATTCCCAAGGCTACCTCATCACGTAATCAATGGCCAAGTCTCTGATGCATAAGTTAGGAGAGAACTTATAAGACTTTTGTAAAGAAGCAATTTAATATATATATACATATATGTATATGTATATATGTATGTATATGTATATGCATATATGTATATGTATATATATATATGTATATATACCCTGGTGTCCAAAAGTATAATTGATAATTATGTGAATAAAGAAGGAACTGTAAATCAGAATGGCCGGAAACGTGATATGGGAGTGTAAAATGGTTATAAAATAAGGAAGCAAATCAAAAGAATGATAATAATTAATTTTATTATCTAAAGTAGCAGTTTGAAGGAAAACTGAGCATAGCAACGATTCACACTTTAAAGAAAAAATGCAAGAAAACATTAAATAAAATACTGATGCTGCAGTTTAATAAGGCGTGCGGTCACCTCTGACAGCCAGGCACGCTGCACAGCGATTTACCATACTTGCTATGAGATGATGAATGAGTTGTGAGCTCAAACGGTTCCAAACATCTTGGAGAGCTCTTTTCAATTCTGTAACAGAGCTTGGTGGGTGCGAAAGGGCTGAAATCAGTCTCCCGAGTATATCCCATACATGCTCAATAGGATTTAAATCAGGGGAGCTCGCAGGCCCCGACATGCGCTGGATGTTTTCCGTTTCAAGGAAGTCATCAATCAGCACCGCTCGGTGATATGGCGCATTATCATCCATGAATATGAAGTCAGGACCGACAGCACCTCGAAACAAGCGAACATAAGGCTCAAGAACTTCGTCTCTGTATTTTTGAGCAGTTACAGACACCGTGTCAAAGAAATGGATGTCTGTGTGGCCGTCCATCACGATGCATGCCCATACCATTACTCCCCTTGATGGAAAAAGATGTCTTTCCGTTATGTTTCTTGGTTCAAAACGTGTTCCACGTTCCCTCCATATCGTTACCCACCGAAAATCACTACTCAGACTAAACCGGGACTCGTCACTGAACATCACATTGGCCCACTCTCCCACACTCTAATGTTGATGTTTCAAACTCCAGTTCAAACGAGCGTGTTTATGCGCAGACGTGAGGGGAATGCAAACTGCTGGTCTTCTGGCATACAGGCCAGCATGATTGAGTCTCCTGTAAACAGTTTGTCTCGAAATTCGTATTCCTGTGGCGACTGTGAGCGCCGAACCCAGTGCTCTGGCAGTACTGCCCATCTGACGTCGCGCACTTATTACCAGATATCGGTCTTGGCGAGGGTTATGACTCTTGGTTGACCTGATACTGGTTGTCGGGTAACATCATCCGTTCTTTGAAACCTCTGCCACAGTCTTGAGATCACAGACTGGTCCACATTCAGAATTCGAGACACTTCGGTTTGTGATCGTGAGGATTCCAGCATTCCAACGATTCTTCCTTTCGTAAACATGTCCAATTGGCGTCTTTGTGCCATCATTCACCTTGTTTGATGGTTAACAACGTTTCTTCGCACACCAGTTGTCTGAACTGCCTATGCTGCGGGAATCGGTTTCTCCGCGTTCCGACATGCGCTGGTGTTTCGAGCAGGACGTAATCGACTGAAAAGTTTTGCATAAACCCAATGTTTCTTCTTCACCCAATTAATATCCGCAAGAAATTTGTAATAATTTTACGAATATTTACTCCATGTTTTTCGCATTTTACGATTTATGCTTAACTTTTGGACACCAGTGTATATGTATATAATTACAATTTTAGAAGCAGTCATTACAAAATAAAAATAATTTCATAAAAACGATTTTAATTTCTAACGTATCTGTGTATCTGTGTGAAGAATATATAATTAATTTATGGAAGGATTTTTTTTCACACAGATTAATTAATCAATATGTGCAAAAGTATGCATTGAGATGGTTAATTCTTTATTCACTTTAAATACTTTGAGAATAAAAACACCGATTTTTAAAAATAATACAAAAATAACTTACTATATATATATATATATATATATATATATATATATATATATAATTATTATATTTATTTTATTAAAGACTGCCTTATATAAAAGAGTTTTGGCAACACAAACATAATTGGGTAACCTTTACTCCCTAAATAAAAGTTATTTTTAAACATATCTTCTAAAAAAAGGAATTGTTTCCTTATCCTTGATTGTGTGCTTGCCTAAGCAGACTTTTTAAAAAATTCCATGATATACTAAGATTTAACAAGCCTATAAATAAAAAAAAAAAGAATTCTTTTTTGAAGTATTCAGAAATACTCAAAGCTTAAAAGACCCAAAAAGTTAAATAAGCTACTATTTGTTTAAAAATATAAATCTTTTGTGTGTTGTACATTTTTAGTTGAATAGCGAGTAAACATGAAATATCAAGTTTTATTTGTTCTCTCATATAAAAGGCCCGGAATTTTATTTTGTATTATTTTTAAGGAAATCGAAAGTTAAGAAATAGAGAAAAGAGTTTGAAATGTAAATTGAAACAGAAATAATTCACATTCAGATAGGTATGCCTTTCGAATGTAAATTGCCTGTTTGCAAGTGGGGCTCTTTTCCAAAACCTCTTGTAAATGCCTGGTCGGATGAGTTTTTTTTTATTTCTTGCATTCTTCCATATTTTATTTTGATAGGAGAAAATGTTCAATTTTGAGATTACTCTATGAAAGTACGAGAATTAGAATAATACGACGTTTATTTTTCGAATAAATAGAAATTTAGAACGGGAATAAAAGTTAGGAAGCAGTGAAATGTAATGCTAATCAGTAAAACAAATCGTTATTTCTAGATGTTATGGCTTGTTTCTTTGGAATCTTATAAACATAGGGCATTTATGTAAATTTTTAATAAATGTTCGAAATTTCTTTTTACGCAGGGAGAAATGAGAATACATATTTATACATGTGATTTGTGAAAATAAATGCTTTAAAATGGTAAAGAGGAATGCATTTTGTGATTTCTTTTCATTTTAATTCCCTGGAAAATATTGCCCATCGAGTTATAAGCAGAGTTATTTTTGTTTGTCGTACACTTCCGTATCCAGTCGCGTCTTATGCGGATCCCGTTAACTAAAGAAAACTCTTAATTTAGGAAAAAACGTTTTTTATATATTACATTTTTCGTAGCTATGCGCAAACGATATTAATCATTAAACTTTTAGTGAGTATTGAATAGAACGTTATTTTTAAAAGAAAAATGTTACATAAATCCCTTAACCCTTTATTTACTGACGGTACTTATAAGTACCATTAACTTTAAAATTACATAGAATAACCATTTTTAAGAATACTGTGACGATACTTAGCAGGAATATTCTTTTAAATCCACTCTTCTAAGAGATATATGGCATCACGGATCCTTTGATGAGTATTTTAGTGGGGAAGGTGAATAGTTTTATAGCAGAAATTGTGTTTTCAGCTGACATTTTGATCGGACTGCAAAGATTGTCATTTTTATTCAGAAAAGGAGGTTAATGTCAAAAGGTAAGTTCTTATTTTTTTTGTATATTAATGGCGACCTTAGACAACGATTTGACTATTTGTTTCAAGTGAACAGTGAATATAATTAATTTTACAGTTGAATATCTTTAATTAATTAATTAGCTCTAATGGATTAAATGATTAAATTTCCCAAAGTTAAGTATTTTTTTTATGTATATTCCAATTTTCAATGAAATGATTCAAAAAAAATATATTGCATGAAGAAAACTGCAGTAAATTATAATGCGGTATGTAAGGATTTAAAGTCAATGTCATAATCCAAGTTCCCTAACAGTTCGTGAAATTCTAATTTATTCCTGATGTCTGAATGCATATGGTGATCAAACAGCTAGTTTTGCTTCCATGCCATATATGGATTTCTTTTCCCGCTCAAAACAAAATGGAGCAGAAAGTATGGATAGCATGGATATTGTATAAAACAACGAATGAATGAAAAAGTGTGTTAGTTTCAGGTAGGGTTTCCAGAAATAGAACTATTTTCGTAAGCGCTTTATTTTACAGTAATTTGATTGTAAAATATTTTACCCCCTTTGCCAACTTAGCAACATTTTCGTCCTCATACGTCTCATACGCCCCCTTTTCACCCTCCCTTTTTTTACCCCTTTCGACCAAGATATGGGTTTTAAATTTTGGACAAATATTTGGAAAAAAAAAAAAAATAAAAAAAAATTAAGTCAATTCCTACTTAGATAAACAAAAAAATTATTTAATTTAATTACTTTTTATTAAATAGTTACAATTAATATAAATATTTATATGCATATGACAGAATCACAATATTAAGCGGTAATTAATTTTTATTAATTATCATTAAAGTATCGTATTGCCATCTAAAGCAACCGTGTGTATAAAATTTCTGTTCAACTGAATGCTTTGAAACGTGAGGGAAAAAAAATCTTTTAAAGTTTTGACCCAAGTCGCTAAAAATGAAGCCAGCGTGGCTGTATCTGTAATTCGTTAAATAATTAATTTCAATCAATTAATTTTTATTAATTACAATTAAATTATCGTATTGGTACCCAAAACAATGGCGTATAGAAAATTTCAGGTCAAATGAGCGCTTTAAAATGTAAGGGGAAAAAAAACCCTTTTCAAGTTTTGACACAAGTCGCCAAAAGGGTCGCTAAGTCGCCAAAAATGATGCCAACGTGACTGTATTTGTAATTCTTTGAATAATTAGTTTTAATCAATTAATTTTTATTAATTATAATTAAATTACTGTATTGTCATCCAAAATAATCGTGTTTATAAAATTTCAGCTCAATTGAGTGCTTTAAAATGCATTTTATTAACGATTGAAAATTTGAACAAGATAAATATATATGTACATAAATATATAGATAGAGTGAAGTAATATAGTCGGAACTGAAAAAGGACACTCTCGGCTTATACATGGATCAGCTTACATTAAGAAATATATGATATTTAGAAACATTTTTCTCACGATTTGGAACGTGTATTCATTTATGGCGAGTTACTACTTTTATCACACTCCATTAAAAATTTATGGTTTACATAACTATTGGAGGTTGCAACTAGGGATTGTAATATCGGACCAAAAGTTCAATACTGGTATTCGGTATTTCTTAGATCTAAGTTTAAATACCGATAGTAGAAATTTTAGAAAAACAAAGAAAACACAGATGTTTTTTGTTTTATATATTCCAGTTTTTTTTATTAGAGAGTGTAAATATCACAAAAAATAATTTGTAACTTATAAATTATAACAGTATATAAAGAATCACAAAAAAAGTAAAGGAACATTTTATTTATTTAAATCACAAAAAAGTGCAAATATCACTATTCAATCGGTGGTACTATTGCAAATTTTTGAAATGTAATCTTAAAAACAAAACAAAATGCATCAATTGCACTGTCATTAAGTCTGGAACGTAATTCTGTGCAACAATTTCATCCGAATTATCCCTTTCTTCAAAATCCCTGGTGGTTTGGGCTTAGAAACTGTGCTTAAATTTTGATCTTCAACACAATTAGATTATTTCCTTATTAACAAATTTGTATCATGTTTCGTTTTCATATGTGTATGGAGTTAGGTTGTACTTCCTCCATTCACTATAACTTTTTTTACATTGTGCCACCATATTCTTTTCATCATGTAATTAATGAAATCACACCGAAGAATTATCAACTAATTTTTGGTGTTCTTTAAAGTTAATCTTATTCATTATTTATGAGTATATATATGATGAATCAGAAAAATATTTTTAACCCTGAGTATGATATGCAAATGCAGTGTGAATAACAAATCAACTATTTAAAAAAAATACGAAATATTACGCACTTTCTTCACAACCTTGTTTTCAGAGATATGAATAACAAACTATGAATCCTTAGAGTAGTCAATATCGCTCTAAGCTGTAATAGGATAATTTTAGCCCACCTCCTTGGATGATTCATATTTTTTGTCACTTCTCTTGATTGTACGATGCAACTTTATATTCACAGTCTAATTTTCACCCGTTAGGGAGACACAAAAACAAAAACGTACACTATTTTGCTACATTGGTGATCCTTGAACATATAGTAGGGACAATTTTAAAAAAATCCGAATAAGTACCGAAAAAACATATTTAAACTTGTGAATACTGGTATTAAAAATTTGTACAAATGATCAAAATACCGGTATTCCGGTATTGCAATCCTTAGTTACAACATATAATATTTACCTTTTGTTGATTGGCAAAACGTCGAATCAAAATACTGTGAATATCATATTTCTCGGAATGGCAACGGTTGAAGATAAGAATTGTATAAAAAGGGATAAATTTCTCGCGTTATCGTTATATTTTAACTTATTAACACTTCATTGATGACCCGGACGTGATAAGTCTCTAAAAGTGGAACAAGAGGTTTTAACACAAAAACTATAATTCACGCTTCACTGTAATGCAACTTTTCTAAGGCTTATTCAATACATTTTAGCATTTGAAATTTTACTTTCTTCATATATTTTTATAATTTATCGTATTCGTCATTGATACATAAATATGCATTTTCTAAGATTGGATTAAGTTATTGATTTAATTATAAATCATTTCTATATAAACTCAGCAAATTTTCAAATTGCTGAATACGTCGCATGACCAATTCTCACCCTCAAATGCCCCATCTAGCTAGTTTGAAAAAAGACAGGCAAAAAATCTCAGAATTCCACATTGAATTCAAAAAGCAATTTCATCCGAGAATTGTATCAAAGCACATCAAAGAGAAACAGAAAAAGATTTCTCACGACTTCTTCTGGAAGGCCTTAAAAATCGTCTGATAACCAGTCCCCTCACGTCCCAGGAAATGGATTAAAGCCCACTCAACTCTCCTTTGCCCAGATGGTATCAAAAAATAATAATAATACGTGTCACTTTTCTTTCATTGTTGTCCGAATCCTAAAATAGGAGTGGAAAATACGATCCCACGCCAATAGTAATTTGTGTGGACAATGCTGACAGTTCCGATTGAGATGTTTCTTGACAAAGAATTAGTGGAATCTGTCTCCATCTGACAAAAATTTCACCTAGAAATTGTTATTTGTCCGATGTGATTGTTTGTGTGTGTGTGTTTGGTGTTTTTTTTCTCCACTCGTTCAGGTTATTTTCGAGTGATTTGGCGACAGAAAACAAAATTATAAGACTGCCATAAATTACGTTATTTGTTTTTATGTATTTTGAAAACGATCATTGATAACATTGATCGATATGTATATTGACAAAGAATTACTTTGCAGGAATCTCTCTGATGTATTATTATTTGCTCTTAAGAAACTGTTTGAAGTTTTTCTTTTTGGAATTATTTTCGAACAAATTTGACAACAGAAGAACGAAATGAAGGAATGTAATTTAGTATTTTTTCCAATTCCTACTATTAGCTCACTCTCTCCCTATATATATACATTTATTTATATATTAATTAAATACTTTCTATTCATCCAATCAAGTTTAAATAAAAAATTTTAAACTTATAGTGGATGACCCTTGATGTTAAACAGTTTTTCAAGTGTTAATTAATTAGTTACCGGTTAATTTATTAAATTAATTACCGGTTTTCGACGCCAACTTAGATTCGTCTCCATTGTTGTAACAATGTAACTGTTAAAACAATGACAAAAGTTAGCGTCGAAAACCGGTTTTTTAGCCAAACTAGCTAAACCGGGTGGTGTGCATTGTTACAACAATGCAGACAAACCATGCATTTTTTCAATTCTTATAATTTGTTCACTCACTCCCTATATATATATATATATATAATAATATGCAACTTGTTCAAATTTTCAATCGTTAATAAAATATTTTCTATTCATCCATTCAAATTAGGAATTGACTTAAATTTTTTTTTATATTACTAAGGGAATGTGTAATACGTTAGTAAGGGAATGTGTTTTTCGATACAGAGAACTCAAATTGAGATGTTTATGGACAGTGGATTTAAGAAGAGGAAAAATTTTCCCCACCTATAATCATCAATCAGTAAAGTTTTCTTCTAAAAATAAAATAATTAACTTTTTATGAAAATCAATTTTAAAGAACGATACCAATGATTTCTATTTTCTTCAATAGATAGAGGGGGGGGGGGATCAAGAAAGTAAAAAAAAGTTCTTCACATTTTCTTTCCCACAGTTAAAAAATTGCAACATTTTAATTTTTATTTTTATAGCCTATGTAAAAACAATTATCAATCAGAAGATTGTAACATCTTTTTCCTTTTTAATAGCCTATGCAAAAGAAGAAAAAAAACTACGCAACTGGACACATTTAAACTAAGAGAAAAAAAAAATATCAGATGCTTTTATTTCATTAACTCTTACGCAATTGGTTCTTTCAGCATTATTCAAACTTACCTCCCTCTCATAAGTTTCAATTAATAGAATTCAAAAGATTTAGTTAAGTTTTTTTTTTATCATCATCGAGGGGGCTTATCAGAGATCACAAATGAGATGTTCATCGACAACTAATTAATAGAATTTACTGCGGGAAAAAACAACTGTTCCAAAGCATTTTTTTAATTGAAATAACTCCTAAATAAGACTCTTTTTCCCATTCCTATTAGCTTTGTACAACACGAAAGTGGTATGGTGAATTGAAAAGGATAAAATGAAGATAAAAGATAATTTCGCTGAAGTATAATTGGATGTATTGTCGTTGTAAATGTTCACCTTGATACAAATCAAGTTTACGAGACCAAAAAAATATTCATACTTTCTTGCCACAAAAAAGCGTATTACAACCACATTTACAATGAAGTCGTAATTTGACGGTTTGATACTGTTACGTAAATCAGGAATCGATGATTTCATGCAATTAGTCTCAAAGAGCAAAACGGTACTTTAAGAGCGATGAAAATTTGTTGTGGAAAAACAATTCTTAGAGAGAAATACTGAGTACAGCAGCAAAATGAATTCCAAAAAGCCTTCACACCTTCTACGGATCTCAGACACAACTATCAGTGACTAAAAATACAAATACGTAATGAATAAGATTATTTGCAAGCACTCGCTCGATCGTAGCAACTAATCACCAGTCAAATCTTCAACGGTCAAAACAGTACTAACTCTTCTTCAAAGAGAGAGAGAGAGGCTCTTATTAATAGTCTACGTGAATCTTTCTCGAAAGACCCGCTTACGTTATAGATCGTGATATCAATAGATTTCTCCAGTAATTTTCAGGAGTATCCATATGATCACCACCTCACCAAAAATGGTGGCCAACATTGTCACAATTTTAGCATAAAATTAATACAACAGAGCGTAATATTAACGTATTACACATCCAAATATAAATTATTTACACTATTTTACGCATCAATTACACAAAATTCATAACAATGCTGATTGATTGTTAGTGTTGGAGTTTGAAACAACACGAGGGTTGTAGGTGGAATGCCTAAGGGGGTCTAGCTCCCCTTAAGGAGTTTAAAACAACACACTGGCTTTCAGGGCTTTCAACAGCAGCTTAAAACAGCCACTTCTGCACTCGGTATTTATTGATCGACTTCTTTATTTTTCGAAGTAAAAAGCAGATTAATAGAATTTTTCAAGAAGGAATTATGTAGTTTTAATTTACAAAGGTATGTAAAAATACAAAGCAAGTCAATGGCATAACGGAGGATATTAGTGCCCCCCTGAAAAGTCAGGTTTGGGGCCTCAAGCCAGGTTTTACAAAGTTTTGCAAAACCATAGCATAACATAGGTTTGAGACCTCTAGAATCTTGCCCACCCGCCGTGGGTGAGAACGGTAAGCCTTTGAAGCAAATACGATATAAGAAAAATAAAAAGTATGAGAAAAAAACAATAAATTTGCTTCTAAATAAAAAAAGTACGACAGATATCTCAAATTCATACATATATTTAATGCAGTTTTCCCTACAACCAAAGGAAAAATAATAATCTCTCTCTCTCTCTGTGCGTGTGTGTGTCACAATATGTATTTGGGCACATACATATTACGGTATGGAGTGTAAAGTATCAAGCCTCCACGTGGAACATCCTTGTGCTGGATATTACATTCGTTCCAAATTTTGATGCTGAAGATAATGCTCAACAAGCACAACTCGTTGATTTGGTACATTATCATCCATCAGAATGAATTCATTGCCAATAACAGTGGTGTATGGGTGAATATATAGATCAAGGATCTCACCCCGGTATCTCACTCCAGTCAGAATTCCTCCATGGATCACATGCAAGTCAGTGGGACCATCGAGATAAATCTTTGCCGAAACCATGATTCCACCACCTCTGTAACTGTGTTTTTCAACATCGTTGGATGAGTTGTGTCTGGTGCGTTGTTCTCTCCAGATCAACAGACACCCTGAATCACTCCTCAGTGTAAACATAGACTCCTCTTTGAAAAGTACAAAAATCCACTGCTGTCTGGCCCAGGAAAATGTTCCTTTGTCCAATACAAAAGGGCACATCTGTGTCGATGGCTCGGGGGAACGTACATAACTTGTTGATTTTCATAGAGAACTTGAATTGAGAAGTCGTTTTTGCATCATTGTAGCGAGGATTCTTTTTGATAAGACTAAATGATCTGCAAAAAGCTGAGACCCCATAGTGCTTCTTCTCATTCAACCTGAAAGAGCTAGAAAACTGTCTCCTGCAAGTGTTGTAACTCTTGATTGACCAGGAATATGTCTTCCACATACATAGTCTTTATATTCCAGCTGATTCTACAGTCATTGGATCCCACTGAGAGCCAATTTTAGACTCTCTAGCAATATCAGCTTGTCACAAGCTCATCCCTCCCACCTAAATGTATCGAGTAAAAAATTTCTCCCAGACATTTCTAGACTTCCTGGATATTGCAATAAAATAGCCAACAGCAACTAAAGATCAGCAATCATACACACCAAGCTATGTAAGTCTGATTTTTGCCCTTTTCCTCTAATTTCTACTCAAATATGTCCATTTCTTTAAAATAAAAGTTATGACTATTATTTTTTTCACATAATTTTTCTTAAAGTACATGATTTTCAAACAATGAATTTTATTGTTATTGCCATTTTTTTAATGGTGGGTTTCGAAAAATACATTGTTCCATAACTTTTGAAAGTCAGTGTAATTGAGAAAATTGGTAATTGACCTAGCAGTTTTGGACCACAGTTAAGTAAAAGACGCTACTAAAGCTGATATCTCATTTACCACATTTTCACGCCGTGCTAAGATGAGGACTTTGACTCCAACAGATTTAACGTGTATTAAACCTTCTGCAAGACTTATTTTTAGTGTCATCAAGATTTAAACCGATGACTTGGATGAAATAACTCTGATCAAGATTTCGCAATTATGACCACTCCATTTCTGCAACTTCTTGCTAGGCTGTTTATTTGTTAATTTCGCTGTTTGAAGTAACTCGAGGATTATTGGAAAACAGACCTTGTAATTTTGTATCGTTGTCATGTGACGAGGATGATTCGTGAACTGGTACCCAATTTTCCAAACTCATTTACGTACAGTGAAATCAATTATGTGTATAATTTAAGTAACGATCCTTTTTCTTAAATTATACACATAAAATTATACAATATATATATTTGAAAACAAGAGAATAAATTAAATTTTCTGTTTAAAAAATTACTTCATTTACTTTACTGTGAAAAGATGAGGCGTAGTCAGGGCGTACCTACCGCCGTATTATCCGTTTCAATGATACGGGGCTCCCAAGCTACAGGGGCCCAAAGGAATTTTTATACAGGGCCCCCTCAGAAATAGCTACGCCAGTGGACATAGTATCTATAACAAACACACTTGAATATGGTTTTATCATTTCTTAAAATATTTTCAAGAAACAGAATACATATATCTTTTAAAAATCGTGACATAACTATGAAATTCGTAAAATTTTTATCTAAAAAAAAGAATATTTTTTTATGTTTGAAATTTTGCTATAAAGTTACAATTCTCTAAGGAATTACCTACGACATCGTTTATTCACGTTAAATATAAAAAATAAAAGTTCTCAAAAAAAATTTTTTTTGAAAAGTTTATTAGAGTACCTTGTTTATTTTTTTTCAAAACTTTTTCTTTTTATAAATTTACCTTTTAATAATTTATTACCGATTTTTATCTTTCATCATTCAGGATTATCATTCATTAATGTTTAGTTATTATTAATTTATTTGGTTAGGGAGTCTGTATGATTTATTTACCTAAGTAAGAAAATTCTTATTTTATGTTTGTTCATAAACTCAAATAAATGTGCACATCTAAAATTTTATAACACGCCTTAGGGGAGTAAATTCAAATATTTACCTTTTCTTTTATGATATTTATCAAGTTTCCTTCATAATAAAAGAGAACGAATTTGAGGAATGTACTTATTTATGAGATCTTATTATTTATTTAAAATAGTTTACAAAACTATGATTTATTTCCTAGCAAACTCAAAAAAGACATTATTACGCTATGAACATATTTTTATAGGTAAATTCATCAATAATAAATATGCAATCACACATAATTTAATATGTACTATTCTTATATAGCATACATGTTCTTAAAATTATGAAATTGTGAAGATCCCACGGGTGTTTTTCTTTGGTTAATTTTCAATATCCCCAGTGTAGCTTGGTAATGCAGCGTTAATAAAATATCATTCATTCATTGGTTATCTTCCAACTGGCCAGGGGGTGAATAATCAGACAAACAGTGGAAATGAAATCACTATCTTTCATTTAAGTCAACGATACTACGCTATAACATTGTAAGAGGCATAAGAGTAAATTTTTATTTGACAGAACAAATGATAACTAAGCAGAATTATAGGAAAATTATTCATTTATTTATTTATTCAACGTCCGTGCTTGGCTTCTTGACCATTTGACACCGAGTCTCCCAGTCGTCAGTCGGGTATTCATCGAGTCTAGTGTATTGGAGCAGGTGGTCCGTAGAGTGGGCAGGCCTCGTCAGCAGCCAGGCCAAGCCAGTGGAGATATATTCCCAAAACGTCATGTCCGGTAGTTAGGCGAAAGTGGGCAACAGCCTCGGTTCTCTCCAGGTGATTATGGGAAAGTTCGATGAAAGAAATGCCTAAAAGTTTCCTCCGGGGTAACCATGGTTGCGAACTCATGGCCAGCATTACTTTTGTCTAGTCATGCTGCCACTAAAATGTGAAATGTAGAGCGTCTGATGCACTTAAAAATATGTCTGGGTTAGTCTTCTTGTTTGGTGGGTGAGCCAGTGAGAGTTATATTACCGTCCCACTATAGAGCCACACGAGTGATTTGAGCGACGGACCTCGTAATGTTGAGCCATGGTCAAGTGACGATGACGACATTTGAACTGGCACCCCTCTCTCTTAACTTACGCACCACACTAACGAGATACGTGTTGGACCCAAGACAGATTTAACATGCATCGTCTCATTCTACGCGGTGGGTCCTCAGCAGTACTAAGATCGAACTTATGGCACGCCAACCCTGGGTCCGTTACCTTGACGCCTAGGCTACCGCTGCCAAATTCAAGTCTGGAAGGTAGAAGGATGCCATTCATGTATTGCGTTCATCATTTTGTCGTGATTACAAATTACGTCACCTGTAGATCTTGTGTTTCTTCTAAATATTTTGTTAATATGAATCAATGCCACTAAAATTTAACTAAAGCTTGTCTATTTCATATATTTTTACCACTATCAGCATCTGCTACTAAAGAGATTGTGGAATATTACTAAAGAGATTGTGAAATATAACCCTTACTCATGAGCTAAACATATTCATTTACTACCTCATTTCTTCAATTGTATGTCAGATGAGTACTCCATAAATTTCTTTTTTAAAGATGTAATTAAATTCGTTTCAAAAAGTAGATAACCGACTTTAAAAAAATGATTCGGGAGGGGGGAGGGGTTGTGGAAGAGAAATACGATCGATACAAATGTATTACTCCAAGTCATACATCATATATACGAGGGTTGATCAGAAAAAAAAGGTTACAAGAAATATTTACTAACAATAGACGGAAAATACAAAAGGGAATGAAGAGGAATACGTGCCTGTCACATTTCGACATAATCACCAAGTCTAATTAGGCATTTATCAGAACGCAGAAACAAATTCTTTGACCCTCTTGGAAGAAATCAGGTCCTTGTTCATTGAGCCAAGTTTCGGCGGATGTTACCACAGCTCTGTCTTGCAATACCGCAGCACATAAGAAACGATATGCTGCACGCAACCATAGCTCTGACGAGATTTTACTCAGAGTTACCCGTCAATCATTTTGAATCATTTCTTCAATTCGTGCCGTGTTGATTTCTGTCGTTGAAGAACTTGGCCGGTCGCTCCCTGCCATATTGCGGTTTTCGACAATTGTATACTTGATTGAAAAGAGTGACACCATTTCACTACATGTTGTCTGCTCATTGCTTCTTTACCATAAACTTCCACGATTTGACTGTGAATGTCAGATGCGGACACCTTTTTTGCCCATAAAAATCGAATCATGGCTCGCACTTCCAAACGAGACCAATTTTCTAAGCTCTTGCCATTTCATTCTTCCTGAACCGTCTGGGAATTTTCACTACTACCCGCAAAACAGCTGTATGATAAGTAGCGCGATTTGTGTTGTGACGGATCTATACGCGTCCTTCCATTAACCTCTGGGGAATTCTTTTGGGCCAGCATTTTCAACCAACCTTCTCCGAAGGGCAGAAAGCATGGTATGCAAATTAAGTTTAATATATATATTCTTTATTCGCGAGGTTGATAGTTAGTGAATTGTGAATAGATTAGAAGTGAATTAAATTGGAAGTGAAACGTATACGTAAACAGTGTAAGAAGCCAGAAGTTGGAATATTAAGAAAGTGATTATATCAACAATTGGGGAAGTGTTAAAATCCAACGAAAAGAGAATAGAAGACTACAAAAGTTCAGGTACTGTGCTCTTAAATCAAGTCGATGTTTAGTAAGTTAAAATAATAAGCGGTCATTAAATACGTAAGCTCTTTATAAAGTCATATTAAAAGTAGAGCTGCATGATTAAATATATTCTTCCCAACGCAATCTCGTCTCTCTTCCGTACTATTACTGATTAGAGTTATTTTGCTTAAGTGTTGTTTGTGTCTGAATTGAATATAGTGATAAAATATATAAAAACAATTGAAGTTCTTCATGTTGTATGATCATTTAGTTCCTCCCACGCCTCTAGCCGGATCACAGGGAAGAAGGGACGTAAATTTTTTATAGTGTTTACTCTGGGGAAACAAAATTTGTCCACAATATGTAGTTTTCAAATGCTGCGGCTTGTAACCTTATATTCTGTTCATCCCTCGTTCATTATTCAAAAACTTCTTCACGTTTTAAAAATCAGTTTAAGGTCAATTATTTGATTTCTGATTCGTCCCACTTTGAAGCAACAAATCTATAGGCGACGAACTTGCGATTCAACTAGAGATGAATGAAGTCTAGAAAAATCAACATAAATTTTTAAACTCTTTTTTCAAATGCGTTTTGAAAATTTGCACAAAAAGATACAATGAACCGAAAAAGAGCTAAGAGAAATAATCCATTTGGTTTCATTCTTGTGAAGTCTTGATGTTTTATTATATATACACATTTATTGAATACTCATACTCTCCCATCTTAGACATATGAGAATATTTGAAAATTTTGTAGAACATATTAAAAAAAATACGACAGTATACCTTAAGCTGTGCAAGGAAATTGAAAAAACTACATAAATTTACCTTAGAATCTGATGAAAAATGGTGTAGTTATACTTCGCAGTGACAACCGAAATCCATTCTATGACACTAGGCTGACATCCTGGAATTTTGAAATTTCAGATTTTTTTTTGTGTCTCTGTGATTTTTGTATGTGGGTTTTATTTGTCTGGAGCTATGAAATATGTCAAACTTGTTACATCCCTCGTGATTCAATAGGCTTTCTTTCCTCGAATTCTGTAATATTTTAGATAAAATATAAAAACGGTTCGTTTTTTTGCGGTTTTTGAAGCTTCAGATTTAACTGTTTAAGAATAAGTTTATCGCTCGATTTGAATATAAATAATTTTCTTCAGGACATGGAGATTTGGAACAAAAATGCCTCTGATAATTATTCTTTGGAAGGTCTCATAATAGTTTGGACATGTTATTTTGTTAAGTCCAGGCATTGTCATTATTTTTTTTATTTAATTTTATTTTGAACAATTTATTTTAATTACTGTTAAAAGATTCTGATTTGAATATTTATAAAAATGTCTTTTTTGAGGACAAAATTTCTTCTTTACGGTAAAATTTTCAGACAATGGAACACAGCTCAGTTTGAACAAAGAAAAATTAGTATCAATTGATAAGTATTCAACTGTTTATATATGATTTTATAAATAAATATTGTCGTGCCCCTGTCTTATCTTGGACTGGGTTCACGTTGCCCGGCGCGCCTGGTGTAGAAAGAAACATATCATCACCAACAAAAGCCAAAACAATAATTATTTATTGAAGACAGACAAACACAATTAACAAGCACAAGTTCAAACTATACGTGGAAATCCTGGAGTGATTTTCTAATATCTAGATTAATACTGATACTCAATCTAATACTCAATTCTAGCATTCAAATCTAATATTTCCGTCTAAGTAATCTCAGGTATCAGAATTGACAAGGAGACGAACTGTTGCTAACCTCAGGTCAGTACTTAATTTGATTCCTTTAATGATTAATCTAATCCTTTGCTATAATGCTATCAAATACGCGTAAAGCTCGTTGAAGTGATCCGTAGACGATACTTACATTTAGTTCGGCAATTCCTTCTCTAACTCCCTCTTACTAAATCTATACTTTATATAGTCGAACTAATTAGCATATAACTATCTCGTGTTTTTCCCGAGGAGGCTGTGAAATAGAATAAATGCTGGCCCCAAAGTTACCCAAGAGGATTAGTTTATGAAATCAACGCGGATAGACCCGTCACAATATGTTATTTATGTAGAATTTTCAAACATTACACCAAAAGTGATTTTAAAATATAGATAGAATTTAATAACATAGTAAAATCGGCCTTATATCGAACGAAGAATTTTTTTTTCTAAATATTCTGAGGAATTTTAAATAAAATATTTGATCTGTTGTATCATATTAAGGACTGAAATGAAAAATGATTTTAAATTATGTATTCATAGATCAAGCAGAGTAATTTTTTCGCCTACATACGAACTATAGGGTTTAGATCATCAGCCCTTATTTCCACAACGAATGTCCACAATAAATAATTAAATAAAAATGATAAATAAACAAATATAATTACTATAGTAGCACACAAAAATATATACAGTTGTGTATATATTGTTACGTTTCATATTATGAGCAATAATTATGTGTACATGGGATGACATTTTATGGTTTATGTTTCATTCTTTTTGCTTAACTAATTTGTAAACATCCTGTATATATAATTTGAATAGAAGTGCATAAGTAGGCGCAAGGACACAAATATAAAAAAATGAGTTATGCGAAAAGTTGTTTTTTTACGAACGCCTCAAAAGTGCATTTCTTACACCAACGTTTTTAATGAATGTTCAAAACTACAACCACTAAGAAGTACGAGTTTGGAAACGTCCGTTAACGAACACAGTTAACGAATTATATCTCACACGAATGAATCTGTGATGGTTGGTCGAGTGATAAGTTCTTCATTCTGTGTTATTGTACTCTCATGCATGATGATCTCCAGACTCTCTCATAAGAAATAATAAGAAAATTGATAAATTCTGTGATTGGGGTGGTTGTCGCTCTGGTTTATCATTGTAACGTTTGGGAAAATTAATGGTAGCGTGAGAGTTAAGTAATTAATTAATTGATTTATTTGCATCACATCTATTTTTTTTCAGTTTTTCATTTAAATAGAAATTATTCAAACGCATGAATATTCCATTAGTTCAGCTACGTTATCTGTAAATAAGGAGGTAACACAATAGTTTGTAATGCCTGTCGGTTCCTGCTTCCCTCTGAAACCCCTTGTCTACCCTCGGACCCGGCTAGGTGTGTGGGAGAAACTGAACAATCAGTAGACATGATTCACTCTAATTATTTTATTGTCACCAAAATATCAAGCAGACACAATAACAATCTAATTAAGATAACAGATCAGATATCAGAGCCCGGAGGTGAGACTCGTTAGCCTGGGGATAATAATACGGACCCTCAACTGATTCCCCGATAACTTAAACAAGCTCAATATAAACTACGTCGCGCTCTAATAAGCTAAACTTCTATTTAAATAAGGATCACGATACCTGTACTTTTACGAAGTCAAGTCCTACACTTGAGTCCTTGAAGGCGATCCTTATCCGGATTTAATCACCGTCGATTGATCCTCTCTCATAAATCTTCAATTAATAAACTCCAATTGCACTTAATCATTTCACGATCCTTCACTCCCCAACTAACTCCTAAAACTCGCGAATACAGAATTTATATAATATATTTAATTTGCATAATCACGCTTTCTTCACTCGGTGAAAGTTGGTTGAATAAAATATTTTCCTTAAAGAGTCCTGAAGGGGTTAGTAGAGCCGCGTATAGGTCCGTCACAAGTTCTCTTTGGTGTTTTCAACCGAATGTCATTTCACTCTGCTGGGGTGCGAGGAGGTTCGTTTCTGACATCTCGAATGACACTCGGGGGTCCAGCTTGCACGTGTGAAATCCAGCAGTTGGGTTTTTCACGGCCATTGGATGACGGGGTGTTGGATGAATAGACCCCGCAACATTTAGGGGTGTACATGTGGATGCGAACTGTGTCATGCTATCTGTATAAGAAAGACGAAAATGTTACACCATGCTCAATCCATTGCACCCCAGAATTGAACTCTAACCCATTAACGCAAGCTCAGATAGTGATTTTTCACAGTTTTATCAAATCACGTGCAACATGCCCTTGACGGCGAAACATAGACAGATCGCGAAGCCATTGCAGTTGTTAAGCTTCTACTTACTGTTACTAGTCATAATTTTGAGGATTTACCTGTATTGTAGATATTGCTGTAATAAAAACTTTTGCTGCAATGTTCTAAGTCGAGGGTGAGCATTAAGTTGATCGCGATCGATCAGTGGATTGCCAAGACATTTTTAGATGACCACTTGAAGATAAGTTGTTTGTAATTATATACCGAAATATTCAGGATTGGGTGACTGTATGAAGTCAGTCTTCCACTTACTATAACTACAAGAACTAACTTTTGAATAAAATATTTTATTTTTTAATTTATTTTGAGTTGTTTGATAATAAATGCATCATTTGATATTACAGTATTTGCGGCTATTATTAGTATGATTGCATCTCACGTTTTGCTTTAAATGCTGTTTTAAAAGTATGCGTTTTTTCTTTTTGTTTTGTTTTGATTTAGATATGTAGGTAAATGTATATATATTCCATATTTATTATTAAGGGTGGACCGCAACACCTTGAAAAAATTAAAAGTAGTCCGTACTGTGGAAAAGTCTGCCCATCCCTATTCTAAGTTAAAAATGTGCTTACCATGATTGTCTAATTTTGTTTGTTTGTTAGTGTCAATATACGCGACGCTTCTGATCATTCATTACTACAAAAAACGTTTGTTCCATGATTTTAGAATCACTCTGAATTCAACAAAATTTCGAACAAGCAGATATTTTAAAAACAAATATATTTTATTGTTGTTGTTGCTGTTACTTATCTCCTTGTCTAGCTTCTGCTGATCGAGATCTATGAGTTTATTCACCCTCAAAAAGTCATAAACTAGCATAGGAAGACCTAGCAAGTCGTCGTAGGACAAACCCAGGCATACAAGAATATGAGTCGGGAAAGCCTGCTCGATGTTACATTTTGGACAAATCGGTTGGGTTAGAATTTGTATAATCACATTTTCACTTTTCGTTTCTTTAATTTATTAGATATCTTGATAACATGAATGAAAACCATGAAGTCATATACTTGAAAGAAAAAATACAAAGCAGCAGTAATCAACATTCTAAATAAAGCTTACCGATATTAAATTAGTACCTGGTTGTAACAGCTTATGCATGCAGTAAAATACAAGATTATTGAAGAATTAGTTATAGTTTATGCTGTTTATTTTATGTTATGTCGGACTTGATCTCCTGATTTTATTAAGAAACTCCAATTTTCCGATTTATTTAGCAAATATTATGTCTCAAATTAGCTCAAACACAAGCAAAATATTCTCAAATGTATAATTCTGAATACAAAACATCAAGTATATGAGAAAATCTTTTAATGAAAATAGGTTCTGTGATTGAATAGAATGAAAAGTTTTATTGTTCAATTTTGAAAGAATAGAGTCAAATCAGAGCGAGATATAGCCAAGTTGACAACGTTTGAAGCATCTAATTTTTTTAAAACTAATTTTGGTTACATTTCGCCAAGTTGGCAATGTTTGAAGCACCCAATTTTTGGCATCAAATTTGGCAACATTTGGCGATTAAATTGTGGAAGCAATATTTTATTTTTAGAAAGATTGTGACTATTTTTGGCTCTTTTTTTACATACGATGAAATTCCTAGACTTCAATGAAAATTCTTCACCTATAACAAAGAAGTTTATGAAACGAACAATGGGTCAAAGAATAAAATAAGATGGAGTTAAATATATTTTATAATTCCTATTAGCTTTAAAACTAATTTTTGCATCAAGTTGAAATAATACAGTAATGTTCATGAGTTTTTATAATATACTGAATTATAAACGCTCCTCCAAAAACTGAGGATATAAAATTTTAAGGGAAATCATTTATTTCTACTGCTGAGAATCCAAAGCAATAAGCAGATATTTGTATGCAGATCGATAAATACTATTAAATATTTTCACACGAACGTCTAAACAAGCCATTACCAACGGTAAACATCAGCTGGCAACTCTTCGAAATCACAATTTCTGGAATTAATCCCGATTTCCACTTTTCTCTCCTCTTAGTTACACACCACGCTGCATCAGAGGATTAGTACTTGTGATAGAGAGCTAACTACTCGACGAAGATCAATACGAAGACTGCCGATTCTGGAGGATTAGGATGGCTGAAGAAGTTTTGCTGGCAAAATCAAAAATAACTCCCCGACCTTCCTGCTTTTCTTTTGTGCTGCTAAAAAGATGGCTTGGTGTTTCATCTGGAGATTATCAGACGATACTTATGGTGGATTCGTGAGATAGCAGTTAATCGAATTCGTTACAGGAAGGAAAAACAGACGGGTGTGAGGTGGATATATGTAACTGATACCTCTTTTTTCTCCCTGACTGATATCTTAAGTTCTTAGAATAGTGAGAATATATAATTAGAACCAATACATTTAACCCTCTTAGGAAATCTTTGGGCTATCAATCACACAACAACCCCTTTGGAAGAAGAAACCGTGATATGCAGATTAGGTCAGTTATATATAGTATAGGTTTTCTAGCTAGTGAGTTAGAAGAGAATAGACGGAGTTGCCTGGAAATTGAAATATTGAGAAGCTGACGATAAGGAAAGATATTTACCGATCAGATATTAGTTACATTGATAGCACGTTTTGGGCTTTAAATAGTTAAAGATATTTAATTGACGATTGGTCACATAGCTACATTGTAAATCAAATATTAGAGTAATGGATTGATCCATAAAAGGTGGATCAATTTAATAGAAGTCCTCTCAGAATTCGCGCCTCTCGTAGCAAAATTCCCTCTGCTCTTTATAGGAACATCTCATCTTATTTGATTAATTGAATTGTGTCTGTGATAATTTGTGCTGAATAAATAGATAAAAAGTATTATGTCAAGTCGTCCTTCACTTTCTTCCACACCTCTAGCCGGTTCCGAGAGTAAGCCCAGAATGTTACAAATTAGGCATATTTTGCACATCACGGCAAACACTGTAAAATAAATCCTAATGTATAAAATTTAAAAAAAAAGCTTTAAGAATGTTATCCAGAAAGCAGTTATCTGTAAATTGAACTAGCATTTTTGAATAATTTCAATTTATTATAAAAATAGGGATCAAAAAGTGTACAAAATAATGCAAATTTTTCAAAAGACTAATTCATGATAGTTATAAATAACACAAATAATCACCAGTCTTTGAAAGCATATCATATCAAAATGTTTAGGAGGGGGAAGATTCGTATTGGGGGAAAGACTCGCAGATACACACAGCCTTAAGAGCTTTTCTTCACAGAAGACACATTTTTCCATCGAACCTTACCATAGTTTGGCAGAATTTTCTCCAAAGGCCCAGTAGTTGAAGATTCATTTTCTCTTAAACTTCGACAGTACTAGCAGTTGGGTTTGGGGGTTCAACCTCTCCCCCCGTATACCAAAATATTTTAAATTTTTACCATAGAAATATCCCCTTGGTGCTTTTGTCTGCAGGATTTTTAAAATGTAAACCCTCCCCCCCCCAAGACTCCGCTATTTATTAGTACGCATTATACTACTAAACTAAACTAAGTGGCCCAATAGCTTTTTGGAGGGTCAAAGCCTACTGTGCCTACCTCACTTTTCGTGACCTTGGGTGCTGAAGTGCATGAGCAGATGTTCTGGTCAGGCGGTCAGTCTGACGCGAAAGCTCCAGTTTCCAAGCAAGCTTGTACTCATTTATCGACCCACTGAAGGGATAAAAGACTGAGTCGATATTGCACGTCACAGGCACGTCCGACCTGTGACACGTGATAAGCTACCACTCAGCCACTGGGCTTCAGTACGCATTTTTGCAATGTTAAATAAAGGGGCTACAGGCATTGATTTTGTCAAGTGATGATAATATGAGATATGATAATTATGATATGATGATCGTACGTAATGATAGTTTCTGGCTACGAGAATCTTTTCCTAGGAACTTGCATAATCTTCTTTTTCTGCAAAGTTTTTTTATAAATTTTTTTCTTCCATCGTGCTAATGCTTACTTGTTTTGCTTCTCAACCAGAAAATTTTGTGAAGTCAATGAGAATAATAGCAGACGAAATTTATATTCCACGGAAGCCTTTTATTCTTATAATTACTCAAATGTGATCACAAATATCCCCAGATGAGTACTAATTCTCGAAAATAAAGAAAAATTATATTTAACCAGGGTCGATTGCGCATTATAATTCTTTTTTTTTTTCAAAAAAACTAAGGGGACGTGGTAGCCTAGTGGTCATAATCACGGACTCGTGGCCATCGTGTCATAAGCCTTGTGCCGCTGAAGACCTACCGTGTAGAAAAGGCTGATGCACGTTAAATATGTCGGAACTCAAACGTCCTACCGTTGATGTGGTGTGGAAGTTAGGAGAGGGAATACCAGCTCAGGTGTAGTCCCGCCACTTGACCATGGTTCAAAATTGCGAGGTTCGTCGCGAGAAGCTCTTGTGTGGCTTAATAGAGCGACGTTAATATTCACTCACTCACCCGAAAAAACTAACCTCGGTGGCTTAGAGGTAACGGCTCGTTTTGTAAACCCGAGGTTGGGTGTTTAGTCCTGGATGGAGTCGATTGATTTTCAGATAGCGAAAATCGTAGGAATGCATGTCATATGAATATGTGGCATGTAAAAGATCCCTTGAGTAACAATTTAACTCTGGTATTCTCGGCAAAATTAAATCACGGCAATATTTAGCAATCAACAAGAGCTTGAATTCAAAATTAATATAAGCTTCCAAATTTTATAGCGAGGGCCGCCGGTAGATGTTGCCACCATAAAATGGCTCCCATATCGAGTATTTGTCGCGTCTGTAAAGGCTTAATTGCAAATATGCAGCTCACTTGGGCAAAAAAATTACATTTATTGATTGAAGGAGAGGAGCAAATAGTCCTCGTTTTTCGTATACAATTCTACAATCATACAAATCATTGTTTCTTATATATTTTTTCTTTATTTTGTGTGTTTGTGCGAATCTTTTGACGAATATTTGTTCGTTATGGAAAAATGAGATCACACTGGAGAGCGGGTGTTTGGATGGAATTGTACTTTTGTATTATTCAAATAGTACTTTTATTATTATTCAAATTATATTTTTATTATTATTCGAACTGATTTTTACTGTTTAATGGGCTATGTGTGTTCATTTATATACGGCACTTAATTTTTATTCAATTATTATTAATATTTGCAATTTGTATTTCATATGTATTTTCTATATGATAATTAGTTTTATTGTCGTGCTTTTTACCAACGCCATCGACTGTATTTATCTTTTGCGCGATGGCAACAAGTTGTTTGCTTCGACTTGTTTGTGTAATATAATCTGTGCGGAACGTTCAGTTCCTGTACTGCCCCTCGCTACAAGAGGTTCTCGCCGCATCACATTTAATGTACGCCCCACGGGACTAATAAAGATGTGACTATTGCTTTTAAAAATTTAACAACTTTAATTTTGCTTCTAAAAGGTTTAGACAAATGCCAGCAGCTTTGTGCTGCGAGAAACGCTCGTAGCGAAGGTGCAGTACAGGAACTGAACGTCCCACACAGATTATATTACACAAATAAGTCGAAGCAAACAACTTGTTGCCATCGCGCAATAGATAAATACAGTCGATGGCGTTGGTAAAAAGCACGACAATAAAACTAATTATTATATAGAAAATACATATGAAAAAAAAATTGCAAATATTAATAATAATTTAATAGAAATTAAGTACGTATATAAATGAACATACATAGCACATTAAACAATAAAAATACAGTTCGAATAATAGTAGAAATATAATTTGAATAATAATAAAAGTACTATTTGAATAATATAAAAGTACAATTCCATCCACACAGCAGGCATGTTATGTACAAAGGGCTATTGGAAAAAGCACAGCTTGTTAAGGAACAAAGGAAGGATTATGACAATTCAAATATCTTTTGATAAATTGGTGAAATAAATACTAGATACTGATGTACATTTACAGTGTGTACATTTATACAGAATACATTTCGTTTAAAATAAACATGTTTGGTATTTTCTTATAAATGTTCTACTTTACTTGCAATTCAAATTTTCTAGACATTTCAGGAGGTACGAAAGTTGAGGACTGACTGTGCATTTAGGACACAATAGTTGTGGGGGAGGTGTCCTAACTGACACCCCTCTCCCTCTGTCCGGCGCGTCACTAGGTGTGGGGGGAAACAAAGCATCACCAACAAAATCCATAATAACAGTTAGATTTTTTCAGACTTTGAACAAACACTTAAACAATCACAAGTGAAATTATAAGAAGAAACCTTGAAGTGATATCTAAAGCGTTGATTAATCCTAATATTCAATTCTAAGTAAACCCGACTACCAGAAATAGATAAGGAGAACAAAAACTAATGAACCGATCGCCGATTCTGATTATACTATCTTAAATCTTCAATCTACCAATTTTATCTCAGCAATTACCTTTTTTAACGCGTTCTAGATTTGTGAAGGAACTATTCCAATATTAGCACTCACGTGACGGCTTTTCCCGGCTCCTTCTCTCTTTACATCTACAAAACCTAGACTTTATATAGTCAAACTAATTTACATATATCTATCTCGTGTTTTTCTTGAAAGGCTGTGAATTAATGTAAATGCTAGCCCCAAAGTTTCCCCTAGAGGATTAGTAAGAATATTTCGCGAATAGACCCGTCACATAGTCCTAAAGCATTCTTAGTAACAAACTGGGAATGTCATTGTAGCCTCATTATTCCAAAACAAAGTAACACTTCCAAAGCTCTTTAACCGACCAAAACCTTTGAAAAATCCATAGTCCATCAAGGTCCATCCCTGCTCATTATCTCTTCGCTTAGGGAGGCATATGAATACCAAAGAACACGTCACGGTACTAGTTGGATGTTGATGGAAAGAGGTTGACGAGAATTAATGAGACATTTTCCCGACTTTTCAAAAAAGATTAGCCATTAGTAGAACAATTTGTCATGGTGGGGACACGTATTAAATCAATTAGGTTCTGGAAGTTAATTTTGCTGCAGGACACTTACTTTTTTTCCCCCTCCACTCTCTTAATTTTGAATATTCTACACATTCCACTTTTTTTTAAGTTCCATAGTGATTATTTGAAGCACTCCTGAGAAACCCTGCTGAAGTTAAGTGCTTTCTAATTAGTTGATTAAAATCCTCTCAGTTAATGTATGCATACGAATTTTAATATTATGCCCATCCACTTTTATTAAGTTAGGTGGGGCACTATCCTACTATGTATCCACTGGAATTGATTGACTTTATTTACACCTGGCTCTGTCTATATTGATAAAGGAACGCTTCAAACGCTAAAAAGGAAGGAAAAAGTTAATGGATGATTTTTTTTTTTTTGCTGGTATTGTTGATGTCCGCTTTGATTCTTTAGTACTTAACTTTGTCAAGATATCTTATTAATATATTTTTGACGCAATCTTTGAGCTTAAGGAATAAATTTCCTGATACTCATGTAATGAAAAAAACTGAACTTACTTTCAGTAGAACTGACAGATTGAGAAATTGCCTATAAGTCTATGAAAACATAGTCGTTTAAAAACTGCTACATAATCATTAAAACTGAAAATAGCTATGTTATTATATTTTAGGAGAAAAGACATCTGGAATAGGGTTTGCAGCCCCGGTATCCCGAAATCCCGGTTGTTTTTTCCAATCCCGGGATTAAAATATCTAATCCCGGATTTAATTTTTGTCTAAATTATATCTTGATGTTTTTTTCAAAGTATTATGAATCTGGTATTACATTTAATGCATCTTATTTACTTTTTTTTTGAACTGTATACGTTTAATGTCAGTTTTCTTACGTGTTGAACCTTGAAGGGTTCGAGGCGGGTGTGTATGTTAAGTCGTAAAATTTGATATGTTTTCTCTTATTTTCTTCTGTAATTTTCTCCCCATTACGAGTGGGGTCAGAAAGTGAATATTTCTCTCACCCTCAGGATGTCCGGGGAAAGCTAACTTGGACAGAGGCAATTAGAATTTTTGGAAGATACCTAGTAGGGTTTTCAGCCTCGTGATTCTGAAACCCCGGGATACCGGTTTTTTTACCAATCCGGAAATACTGGGATTAAAATAACTCATTCCGGGATTTAATTTTTGTCTAAATTATGTTTTAAAATTTTTTCTCATAAAACATTTTCTAAGAGTTAAATTTTTCAAAAATTTATATTGTGTTTAGGAAATATATACGTAGAATTTTTTGTGCAATTGTTAGTGCTATAGGCAAAAAAATATATATGCACAGCTCTCATTTCTCGTATGGGAGAACGTCTCACAGATCTAAGAGGCTCACTGCAATGCTTACACAATAATATAAGTAAAATCTCAAGAATAGATTTTGTCACAGTTCCTTCTTCTATTAAATGCCGTTAATTAATAGCAGACCTGCTTGGAAGACTTGAGACACTTCAAATCCCATTGCATTACTAACAGCTCATACAACTGGATCTTCAATTTCAAATGAGGTACCACTTGAAACTGATTCACATTTTGATTCAATAACTGGATCAATTTATTTATATACAAAAACCATTAAATGTAGTAGAAGAACTAAATAAAGTTATTAAAGAGGAATATGCACCAATGCAGTCTATTAGATTTGAGACACTGTCCTCAAAAATTCAAAAAGAAATATCTCTATTTTGAAAATGGAGGGACCATGGTGACTACCTGAGTAGAACATACCTCTATTCAAGAACTATAATACCAACTAGTAAAGAATCCGATCGTGCCTTTTCTTCGGCACACATGACAGGTTGTAACAGCAGAAACAGCAACAACGAAAGTAGCAAGGGTCCATCAAATTCTGAAGGGTTTTCTGCGTTAGAGACAACTATGGAGTGGTACGAACAACAATCAGAGTGCTGTCTTCCTCAATTACTGCTGCTGAAGAGAATCAGAGACCTTGCAGTGGAAAAATGAAGGTGTACAATGGTACAGCGAAAAATAAGTGATTGTTTTCCACAATCAAGGTAAAATTGCGACGTTTTGCACCTATTTGGCTTTTTCTTCAAGCACGTTTCCCGCATGTGATGATTTTCAATATTTTGTATAGTGTCCAGTATCATATACCGCAGAGATTGCATTCGGTTTTCGGTTATCCGAACAATTGAGTATCTGAATGGTGTCCGGTCCCAATTGATTCGGATAAATGACGTTCTACTGTAATCGAAAATACTTATCTGGATTGAAGCTCCTAGTTATGATCCTTCTTGAAGTCCGATAGTAAGGTCATGCCCAAGGTTGGTTACTTAACTACTTTCTCGTATTCTCCATCGACTATTAATTTTAAGATGCGGGACCACCAGTTGCTGCTTACTATCATTTGGATTTCAGCTTAATGCTTAACACAACCATTAACTCGCATACTCAACGACATGCTCTTGAGTTGTAGTAACATTTGCATAAAATCATCACTGCGGAAACCGGTTTTTAAACTAAAATCACAGTTAAAGAATACTTTCCCCAAGAGGATTAGTAGAAGAACCCGAATAGTACCACCCATTACAGCTCCTTAAACACGCATCAGAATTTAATCTCGAAAAAAAACGTGGCCTACCGGTACTAAGTTTCATCGTTACAGGATATAACTGCTTACATTGATCATGATCGCATAACTGTCATGAGAATCTGAAATCGGTGGTATCAGAAAGACTTCACAAAACACGCAATGCAGAATCTCAACGGCTTCAGCCAAGAATGTTCAAGAGGACAAACATGCGGAGCCATGCAGGATTGCACCACAACTTTCGATAGCTTCAGTCAGGAGTTTAATTCATGTGAGGACTGAAAGAGTGGGCCACTAACATTCAGATGAGTACCCCTAAGCAATTAATATATTTAATCACAAAAGGGAGTATATAAATTTTTAATTGAGTTTCAATTTTCTCCACCTTAAAAATTTAACGAAAAGAGTAATCTCAAATCAAGAAGCATTAAAAATATGAAATTAATTTATAATAATTAAAAAAATAATTCTTTCCTCTTAAGCCATTTCCTCTTTAAAAGCTACCTTTCTAAGTTCTCATAATTTAGTTCTAAACTAAAAGTCGATATTTCATTTCACTAAATATAACAATTTAAATATTTTTACAGCATTTTATGCCATGCAATTCTTTAAAAGCGTGTTCTCTTGATGCGTTTTTTCTTCGGAAAGCATTATTTCAATAAATTCTTTGTTTAAGGTATCCGACTACTTGCGACAACTTTAAAAAAAAATGGAGATATGGAGATTTTTTTTTTTTTTTTTGTAGTTTTTAGATTTATTTAGAGCATTTTATGAAAAATATGCTAAATGAAGAATAGAAAAATAAATTATTATTACTAAAATGGGAAAAAAGGGTAAAAATTAGCAAAAAAAATTTACATAAACGGGGCCCATTGTGTACCAAAAGTTTATAAACATATTTAAAATTTTCAATTCTGATGTATTGCTATATGTTATTCATTTTTGAAGTGACCTTCAGGATAAAAGATGTTTTAATTTTTAGAAAACCTAGTGCACTGTATCTCAGTTATATAAAATCGCTTAAAATAACAGTGATTAATAAAATGAACCGTAAATTTTATAATAAAACAGGGATTGATAACTCTGAAGGTAAAAACACTTCTACTATAATACAGAACATACCCAAAAATTTTAATTAGTTATTTTCAAAACCTTTTGAGCAATCGCTGTCGCTGTTTGAGCATTTAAAAAACACACACACACACATTTCGAGTAAAAGGCGTTTTAAAGTATGGCATCTTTCTTAAAATAATGACATCTGCTTTTACTAAAACACTAGTAGTTTTTGTTCTATGACCAGAAAATAATAAACTTTGTATTTTCATAAAGCTAATAAGATGGTCTACAAAATAAAATTATAAATAAATTTGCCAATTTTTGGGAAAAATCACAATTTCAGCGTAGTCCGATACCTTAAGAAAGCAAATAAAAATATGAAATTCAAAAAGATAAAAAAAAATTATAAATAATAAGATTAAAATATCATTTGCACAATTTGCCGAAGTAAAAAAATTTCAAGATGACTAATGAATTTTGTTATCACAAGCAAATCATCAAATTAAGATAAATATATATTTGCCGACTTGGTTTTCCTTCATAATATATTATTATAAATGATTTTACAGAGTCTTGCGTTAAAGAATCCCTGCAAAATACATGTAATAAAATGAACATCAATGAAAATTCATTCCTTTCCATCAACAAAAATTCATAATATATCATTCCTTTCTGTACTGTTAATGTATTTAATCAACATCGAAAATTTATTCTGTGAACTCATGATTTATTTTACAGAGTAAGCCAGTCATGCAAATTATTTTGTTTCCGTAAATTTGAATGATGTCAAATTCAGTAATTTTGCTGTGATATCATTTGGAATATACTAGGTTTTCGAGAAATATAAAGATTTCCAAGTTCGCAAAGTTTCCGTACAGTCAAACACGTGTAGTAAATTTATCTGATACGAAAAACATGAAAACACACTTTTAAAATGACGCGCGGAAATAATAAATTTCTTAAAACTCGCTATTTATCTAGAAACTGCTACTTGATGAAGAAATTTGTAGCAAATATGTAACTTATTTCATAAATAACGCAGAATCATATAAGAATAATATTTCTTTCACTGTCTTTTTTTATAAATGTTACCAGCACTTTTTGTATATAAAAATTATTAGACACACTGTCTTCAAAAGCCTAGTTTCAATTTAAAGAGTTGACATTGCTGAATTACTTGATAAGCTTTAAAGTCTGATAGAACATAAAAAAAAGTTTTAACCTGTTTTGAAAACTTTTTTATGCTTTTATTACTAATATCCAAGGTATATTAATAAACGATGAATTACAAACAAGGTATAATAATAAATGAAATGCAAGTATTTGAACCATAACAATAATTTTACAACAGTTGAATAAAAAAATCCTAACCAGTCGATTTTCGCAAAAAAAATAAGTTCTTAGCGGATCTATACTCCATGAAAGGAACATACTTAGCAAGTTTCAAGTCCGTTGGTTTTATAGTCTCGAAAATATTGTGATGATTGAGTAAGTGAGTCGTTTTTCTCCTTAATATATAGGTGATTTTTTTAATAATGACATTTTTTTTCTTTCTAAAAAATGCATTTCTCATTTAAGTCTTGATGCATGTAAGTAAACGAAGATAGCTCTATGATGTAATATCTTAGATGAATGGTAGAGCTGAAAAATTACGGTGAAATTAAAAGAACTTCCCCTTTTTTTATACAATCATAAATATTTTCCATGTATAACTTAATACGTATAAAAAACTTCAGATAATTTATAGCACTTCTCATGATTTTTTAAACACCTTCAATGTATTTAAAATGTCTCAAATCACCTAATATTCAAATTAAATTCATTATTTTTATATAAATATTCGTACAAGATTTAATAAATTTTAATCATACAAAAATTCCATATTAGATTCATCCACATACAACTACCCCCCTGTGTCCACAAACCCCTTAAACATGTATAACTATAAAAGTCCAGCTACCCTCAACAGAATACAACATCGTAAATGCAATCGTTCTCTTGCTAACATAGCAAACAGCGCACGTAGATGTTTCAATTCCCCATGAAAACTCTTAACAGCAATCGTCCTGGGTCTATAAAACTAGACCTTTACAGTAGTTTCATTCAACCTTTTAAAGCTAGGGCGTAAGCAATGCATCTTAATGGAAAGAAAGGGCTTAGCCCATGAACACCAGAAGGAAAACCGCCGCCCTTTTGAGACCTCCCTTAAAAGACAGAGAAAATTCTCGTTTATGGCCAGAAAAGAAGCCATCCTTCCATCAAAGACTGGGATGGTGATTTAGCTCTCTAGTTATAGGAATAGGTTTGGTTAATATTTGATGAGCTTTTGGCAATCACTTGGTGGTGGTAGGTTCTTCTGCAGCTGGATTTGGGGATTGATTTTGATGATGTAGGTCTAATTTGGGTCGTGACTGGTCATGATAAGTTAATAGTTTGGTTTATTAGAGTAAGGAACTGTGTTAAAAAATATATTGATGTAAAAAAAGCAGAACACACGTGTCTTATTTGAAAAAGAAAAGGTCTAAAAAAAGATGAAAATATGAAATAATTATATTATGAATAATTCCATTATTCTTTTAATGTTGAATTGGATTAATTAATAAAAAATGGAATCGAATCATTTTAAGATAGATAAATTCTTTAATATTTATATCCCCTTCAATATTAATTTTGTATTCTAATTTCTTTATCACGTAGAAAGCAACGTGGTTTGATATACTATACATTTCCATTCAAATCGAATAACTTATTTTTCCTATATATATGTTTTCTAATTATAATTCATTCAATACAGCAAGTAAAATTAAGAAAATGATGATTTTTGACTACACTTGAATGGTAGTATAAGTGTAAAAAAAGTCGTATACATATTTAACTATCTAGTGTTTGCATTTGATGAGACATGAAGCCTTAAAAAAATCAAGCAGAAGTTAACTCGAGTGCGATAGAAAAAAAATCTAGATTCTACGAAAATGGAATTTGGATGAAAGGTTTTAATAGATTAATGTCAAAATATTTTTAATTTCATATATTGTAGTAAAAAATTGCATTTTCATGCGTGGAATATGAACTAAATTGCATGGATATAATATATTTTAGGCGAATACATACATTATAAATAGATATTAGATAATAACAGCTTAATTATGTTGCAATTCATTAAACTTTATGGAAATTCGAAAAATATTCACACGTAAGAAATTCTTCACAAAATGAATGTTTTTTTCTAAATGAATATTATAATAATAACAGCTACAAAAGAAAATAGATTATTTTTACAATTTTTACAATGTAAATTACATTTAATCAAAATAAAATTATGGAATAGTATCACAGAAAAATTATAATAAAATTGAGAAAATAAATATTATACCGAACGATTTTTAAATAACTAATAGTAAACAAAATAAATCTGTAGCATAAGTACAGATCCTAATAGATTTTGCTTATATAAAGCATCAGTTAAACACCCAAAACATCAGTTAAGGGATTATCAACTTTACCTTATGTTTTATACCAGGGGTCGACAAAATATGTCCCACGGTACCATTCTCAGTGGCACTCTGCACTACTCCACAAATTTGTCAATTTTTGAATGGACGGAAATAGATAAATTTAAAATAGACCTGACCTTATTTGACAAGCATCTTCAGAATTATGGGCATTTACAGAATTACGAAAAAAATCTGAAAAATAACTCTAAAGATTTTTACAGCTATTTTGTTAGTTATTTGTCATTGCTGGTGAGATTTAATAGTTTGAAGAGAAGAAAATTGCATGCACTCTGCTTTCCACTTTTGATTCTGCATAAGTAAGTTGTGATTCTATGTAAGTAGAAAAACTTTCCTCATATGAAAAATATTTCGAGTCCGCAAAAAAATTGTTTAACAACTGAATGCTCAGAATCGAGTCCAATTGAATGTAACAAATTATATCCCTGATTTTGCTATATGAAAGTAGAGCGGTGAAAGCACTAAATTTTTGTCTCTTATTATAATAAAGAGAAATACTTGCATTTTATGTTGTCTATTTCTTAGTTTAATAAACATGCTTTAAAAAGCATAACACGTGTACAATTTAATTTAAAAAAATTTCTGATGAAGAAATAGTTATATTTTATGCTTTTTATTTTTATGATAAAAAATTGTTTTAAATGTTGTAAAATTAATGTATTACAAAATTCTACTCATTATTGACCTCTATCCTCTAACTCTGCATACATTATCGTGGGAATCGAATCGCACGTTGGTTCGGCACGCCGCAGCTAAAATGTTGCCGACTCCTGTTTTATACCATTATTCTTTAAATATCAATAAAAACCCGAGGTTAACAATTGAGCAGCACATGCATACTATTTTTAACGTTTGATGCTTGTGTCGTTCACATCATTTTTAGGAAGTGTATTTCTACTAACAATACTTAATTATCTAATAATCATTTTCTACAATCGTATATTTTCACTGATAGCAATAAGTAAAGTCATTAATTCGCATTAAGACATTTAGAAAGTTTACTATTTGGGTACTTACGCATTATCGCAACAATGGCAACGTTCAAGATAACTTGCCAAGGTGGCAAGCCCGATTTTGCATGTATCGTGTGCGCTGAATTGGCATCATGTGCTTCGTTTCATATAATGTCGCCAATAGGTTGCCATAATATGTAAGTACCAAGATTTGTTATAAAAGAGTATCTAAGAGTTAAAGATTAATTTAATTTTAATTTACTAAGCTGTGAAGCAACATGAGGGCTATTGGAGGCTGACTTCGTAATATTGGACCACTGTCTTATGATGAGGACACCTGAGTTGGAACCCCTTCTCCAAACTTCCACACTACTCAACAAGAAAACTTAGAGCCTCGACGGATTTAGCATGTATCAATCTCTCCTCATGGCAGGTATTCAATGGCACCAGACTCGACAACACTGGCCATGAGTTCGTGACGACCTTATATAATTTATAAAACGACATTTTTCATTTCTTCGTTAAAAAAAGACAATTTAATTTTAAATAGTATACAAATGCTATCATAAATATATTTTTTCAACATTTCTAATAAAAATATATATGTGTATAATTTATTAAAAATGATACTAGCAGAAGAGTTGCTGAGTATACCACGTTTCTAAATTATTACATACAAGTAGTTTACAAAATCTATTCTAATATCATGAAAACCAAAATTTCAGAAAAAGAACAATTATATTTTCTGAGAGTCGACCTTAACATTAATTTCAAAGTACATCTTCAATAACTACGAAATTCTTCAACACCATCAACTATTTTTCAGCATTGGAACCAGTCATACATTGAAAGTAAGTAAACCATATAAAGAAAAAGAAGCAATGCATTATCCAGAATTTTTCTGCTTTCATCACTTTAAATCTCAACTTAAAAGTAAGAATGACAGCTTCACTTTATCTTTTCAAATAAAGAAATAAAAAGAAAGATTATAATCTCTCCAAAGAGGTCATCAAAGGAGATGACAAGTAGAGTAAAAGTTAAAGGATGGTAATACCTTTGAAAGCATCAATGTCAATAGCTAAGTGCAGGCTTTAGCAACATATCACAGTAAATGCACGGGTTTCGACGTAATATTTTAACACTTTGCCTCTACTTTGATTTTTTCCCCCACTGATATGATAATGTTCTTCTATTTGATAGTTTCTTGAAATCTTGAAATTCAAATGAGTAAAATGTTTTTCAGTTGAAATGAAAATTTTATTTAAATTAAAACAGTTATTTTATTCAATGAACTTCTGGAATAGTTACACAAAATTCGAACTGAAACGCTTTAATAAGCTGAGGAAAAAAGTTCGAATCCTCTTTGCTTTAGCAGGATATTTCAATTAAAGATGGCCTAAATTCTTACAATATACTTGAAGTTATAATTAATGTTTGTCCTTTATCGTACAAGCATAGAAGAAAGGCAAAAAATTAATAGAACACTTTTTATTCGTTAGGCTTAGCTGCCGCTAAAGTAAAAACGTTGCAAGTAAGCTAATGTAAACATTTGGACTGTTGCCTATCTAGCTAAGCAAGAAAATATTACAAATAAATTGTTTTTCAGACTTATACAAGTATTATTTCAAGTATTAACAATCATAATTTTAAAAGTTAACTAATAAAATAATATTTGCAACTGTAAAAAATATTCAAAACTAAATACACTTCATTAACATAAAATTACAAAATAGTAAATTACAAATACCTAAATATAAAATTATAATGTTCATCTTAAAAGTTAATAATTATTTTTCAGCATATAATGTTCTATGCTTTCACTTTATTTCTATTTATTTAACTGACTTGGCTTGTGCAGCTATTAGTTTGCAAAGAAGTGAATAATTAGTGTACCAACAAAGTAATTAAAACTAACTATATAATTAATAAAATCTTCATAAAATTGAGGTTTGGTTTATTGTTTCTATATAATGTTAAGAAATACTACATTATTTATTTATAAAAATATTTCACGGAATATAAGGGAATTTACAATGGCGTACACAATTGCAGGGTTTGGAGGTACTAAACCCTCCCATGCACCAGGAGATTTTTAACTTTTAGCATAAATATTACGCCTAGACGCTATCGTCTAGTTGTTTTTTTAAATGAAATCCCATATTATAAAAGTAGTCTGCTTATGCTACTGGGGATTTACCTCTCAATAAAATATGATAATCTAATTCAAATCAGCTAAACATAAGATAATATTTCATTTAAATGCATGGGTTTATTTATGTTTAGCATGATCATATGGACGAGTTTTACATATTAATTTATACTTATTTCACATATCCATATAACGGGTTTAAAAACATTGTTATTTGTATATTTATAACTACTGTGGTTCATTGTTATTATTATACCCACAAACTATAATCCATTAAATTTCCCATTCATAAAAAAATGGTTCCGATATTCAACTACCCCAAAACGATTTTCATGTTTAAGCTTCGTGCATCTAAATTTCGGAAACTATTTTTAACTCAATGATAAAACCAAGAACAAATTGCAAAAATAAATTTTAAGAAATAGCAAGCAATATTAAATTTACAGAGGAAACCTATAAACATGTTATGTTACATTATGGGAACGCACTTGACGGCACATATCCTGTACTACAATATGTTTTTGTCTACAACTTATGAAGGATTTCACACCACAAACTGTATACCATAGTAATATTAATCTCATCTTATTACATTTTCTTAATTACCATAGCTGTCTCTTAATTAAACTGTTTCCCACAAAAGAAACAGTAACATGATGTACAGCAAGGACTACAGTTAGCTTTCAACACTTCCTCTGAATTCTTGAATAGCAGCTTAACACCCGTGAAAGAAATTCACAAAACGAGATTTGCCAATTCGCAACAGCCCATTTTTCTGACACCATTGCAAACGAAGCAGAAGATGCGAAGGTGCAAGTTGAAAGAAGCGTAAAACAAAGCGTGAATGCCAATTTGCTCCTGCAGCAGCTAAGCTGGAAGAGATATCGCTTACTTCTTTGAAACGTTCCACATGCTCCTAGCACAGCTGTTCGTAATTACTTTACAATGACATGAATCCTTCCATTGGTAATGTCTGGGAATTGTTAGGGTTGCATTGCCAGACAATTTATTTTTATTTTTTACCTCTGGTGGGGTAATAGTTCATCTTTGATTAGAGTCGGTCCATTAATCGTTGGCAGGGATAAAAATATAATAATTTCTTAACAAACTTTCTTAACTTCTTAACTGATATGCTCGCACGCTCTACGAGCGCTAATTTCTTCCTCCTATTTGAAATTTGCACATATTTTTAATTCTTGTAGAGAGATTATTAGTGCTAGTGTGTGTTTTTTAGAGAATGCAGTTTGTCCATGGTACTGAAATATTTCTCATCTTGGATTTTTTTTTTTGCAAAGAAGGTAGGAAATTTTTCATTGATGGAAGGAATTTAGATTCTTGAAAATATTCAATAAAGAACATGGATTGGCAAAGCAATGTGCAATATGTTGCTTGAGAAGGAATGAAAATAGAAAGATAATCTTAATAGAATTTCTCTTACACTTAAAAAAAATGTTATGTTCATACATCTTTTTCAAACTGTTGAGGATTTTGTGTTATATATAAGGCCCAGTGGAAGAGTGGTAGCGAAACACAGGTTCGGGATTCTATCCTCGGACTGGGCAAGGTCGACTCAGCCTTTCATCCCTTCATTGGGTCAATAAAAGTTGCACCAAGCTTATGCTTGGGAACTGAACATTGGGGGTTTCGCGACAGGCTGACCACCTGATAAGGACATCGGCTCATGCACCTCAGAGTCCAATGGTCATGCATACTGAGATGGGCACAGTAGGCGCCTTGGTCCTCATGGGTTGTTGCGTCACTGAGTTTAGTTTATATATATATATATATACACACACACAAAATCCACAACCATTTGAAAAAGAGGTATGAGCATGAAACTTGTTTGTAAGTATAAGAAAAAAAATTTTTAAGGCATATGAAACATTCTTCATGGCATGCAGAGTGTACTTGTAAAAAAGCAAACATTTAGAAGTTTTGTGTTCCACAATTATAAAATAAAAAATATTGTGAAAACTTTAAAATTGAAAATGAAAATAAAATTCTTCCATTTTCGCATTCTGTTAAGTATCATGCTCAGTTACATGCAATAAAAGATAAGCCTATATTTGGAACATTTTGGGCAAAAAAATTGACTACGTAATAGGTTAATCACTAAAAAATTGATGACATCTAAGCCCAAACAAAACGGTTTCACCGTAACCTAAAGTAATAAATAATAAAATTTTAAAAGTTATATAAAACACAGCTTAGAAAGTAGGTATGAACGTTATATGAGACCATGGTAGCAGAGTGTTAGTGGTTACAAATTTGTCGACACCAAGTCGCGAACTCGTGCCTGGTGCCACTGAAGACTCGCCTTGTAGAGGGGCTGATGTAAGTTAAATCTGTCAAAGTTCAAAATCATCATGTTGGTGTAGACGTTTGAAGAAGGGGTGGCACCTCGTCCTCGTCGAAAAATTGACCAAGGTTCAATTTTTCGAGGTCAGCTGCCGAGGTGTTGCTTTATAATGCGACAATCCTGGGAAAAAAAAGATTTATTTTTTATTTTTGAAGTTTTACAAAGCTTTCCTAATATATTTTTTTTTTTCAAGAAAAAAAAATCTTGCTTAAAATCTGTTTTTTGTTTTTGTTTTTTTGTTAAAGATTCGAACCAAAAGTCCCACAATCAAAATTTCTATTAAAAAAACACTTTCCAATTTCTTTAAGTATAAAATTTAATTTCATGTATAAATTTCTAAGTTTTAAATCAAAAAGAAAAATTTATGCATACATGAAACCAGGAACGCACACAGGAATTTTTCAAGGGGTCCAGGGTCGAAAATCCACTATTCTTTTATCATTCTCCAATTCGCCACCCAACATATTCTTTTGATTTTATCAATTTTCGGAAACAAAAAACAGTCAAAAACTCATTATTGAAGGAATAATTAGCATTATTTAATAAAATTAATTATTATTAACAAATACTTAATTAAACTTTACGTACTATATACACAGGCTTATAATCAATCGAGGAAAAAATCAGGGGTTTTTGGGTATTGTTCGGACCTTAGGTCCCCCTCCCCCCTGCGTGCGCCACTGCATGAAACAAAAATGACGCAAGATATTAATATTCCAGTATTTGTCAAGAATATTTTGCGTGTGATATCAACATATATTAAAGGTCAAATATATTAAATTTGTCAAAAATATAACAAAAACCTGAACGTTCACCATTTTTAAGAATGTTTAGTTCTTAAAAATGTTGGAAATTTATCAGATAAGTTTTTACTTTTTAACTATCCCTTCACGATTTAATTAAAATTCTTGAATCACATTCCGTTTATAATTAAGAAGACGAATTACTCCAACAGTTGCCCACAAGTGTCAACCAGCAACAAAATCATCATCCGTCTCATGAACCTGACCACAGAAACAAGCTTCTGCTTTTTCGTAAAAGTATTTTTCTAAACATACTGCATACTTTGATTAATATAACACTTCCTTCATATTTTCTCCATTCGGTTTTATAAAAAGAATATGAATAGAGTTGTCCCATTTGGTTTGTGGAATATAAATCATTCTTTATCATTTTTCTTTTATTACTTGATTTTCAAACTCCATTAGAGAGAAAGGAATCTATATCACCATTTTTTTTTCGGTCTCTCTCCAGATAGACAGTCTGGCTTTCATTTTTCCTTAACATGACAGTAGTGTTGGTCCAATAAAATTTAATTATGGCGCATTGATAATACTGAATTCAATTTGTTTTTAGACTGTATTTCTTATTTTCGCCGAACGATAAAGATTTGATTAATGGATATTTGTAGATTTTATAGTTCTTACAATTGTACATGATTTTTCTTCCAATACTTTATCTTTTGATATAAATAACATAGAAAATGATAAAACGAACGTTGAAAAAAATGCGAGTAAAAATTATTCTAGGTGTTTCAGTAATGGTTCTTAAAATAACATATGTTTCTGCTTAGTTATAAGTAAGGTATTTCGTATTAAATTAATCACTTAATGCATGATTCTCAAAATTTCAATATTTGCGACCCAATATTCAATCATTATTTTCATCGCACCCCCCTCAATACAATAATAATATATTTAATTTAACAATACTTGAACCTCTTAAGTGCCACCGGCGTAGAAAAACGTCTCGCTCAGTCAGAGCGTTAATTACCCCGAGCGTATATATACGTCTTTATGAAGTACGATCTTTTTTTCTGCGTACTGATATTGATAAAACTACCCAGAAAGCTTTGGAATGCAATTAAAGGAGCTTGACAGAGTTTGCGAAGGATTAACCGCACAAATAGCAACAATGAAAACGCCAATGAATTTCTTTCTTATGCCGTGCCGTTTCTATCTTTTTCAAGTGTATTCAGTTCAAATTTGGAGTCATTCTGAGCTGTAGCTCATTTTTTACAGCGTTTTGAAAGTGGAACTTTAATTACAATCACCCTGAATATTTAACTATAAATTTATCAGTTAATTATGTAACCATTGTATTAATTTTTTTCTTCTGAATACCATCATTTTTCATCTAAATTTCAAAGGATGAAAAAATATCGTTTTTGTATAGAACACTCAATTATAAATACTATGACTCATTGTATATTTAAAAACCACACACCTCGAATATCTCTAACATTCCACATTGTAAAATAGTTGATAAATTGTTAATATTTCCTACTTCTAACTGTAATTATGTGAAATATGTAAAAAAATAGTTAATAAAATTATACAAAATTTTTCAGCTATATAAAATAGAAACAAGGCAAAATGAAATAACTACAAGTAATTCTTTTACTTTCAGAAACTGTATAATGGGCTAAATGTGGCATATTGAAATGATTATACGTTAATTTTAAAAATAAAGATTCTTTGAAATATTTTAAATCTCAATTCAAGTCAAAGAATGCTATTTTTAATAATTACCATGGTCTCGCAAGATTTTTTAAAGAATACTTTCAAGGAAAAATAAAATAGAAAATACTGTAAAACTGTACCAGAAACTGAAATACTGTTTTAAGAAAATAATAAAACCAGCTGCCACGGGTGGCTTTGCTCGGTGGAGCTTAATTTTAAAAACTGCTCCACATGAATAAACAATGAATATTAATATTCAATTAGTATCGGCTTCTGTATTTTCGTAATGTTTTCCGAAACAAAACAAGAATAAAAGGAGAAAAGATATTTTTATTTATGTTGCAAAAAACACAGATGTACCGAATGCCGTATCAACGACTATAAGCCAACACTATTAACGAAATAAAACTCACAAAATCTCTTTCCAAGTGCCTATTTAGAGATGAAACCCCATTATTTAAACCTTCGCAATGGACCACAAATTGATACCTTAGATGTGTTCCTCGCCTATAATGTGACGTCCCTCAAACCATCCGACAGACAATCCTCTTGAAGAACCCCCTCCAAGTACCTAATTCGAACGTAACAACCGCATTTTTACGATTCCGTCTTTTGTATGCCGACGTCCCCGGCTGTAAAAGGAACAAGGAAAATTAAATCATTAAATTTCATTAAGTTCCGTATCTTTTCCAAGCCTAAAAAGATGTTATTCCCTTTGACAGATTTGGCAATTATTTTGGTACCGGTGTCCTCATAAAAATACCACGGAACGGATATCTTTTAAAAGGACTGTAATTCGGGCTTCTTTCCTGAGGGCCCACACAATATTACGTCCGTTCCTGTTTGCATTATGAAAAGCCTCTGATTTATCTGTCCCGTTTTACGAGATAACATGGGCTTGAGGTTATACAAGCCTGGGTTATGAAGTCGTAAAAAGCTCTGGCAAATGTCGCTGTGCCAGGAGACAGTGTAATTGTAGGGTGGCCCGGGTTTGTACGTGTTATTTTGCTTACGTCGGAAGTAATGTTGGAGATTTTAGGGAAATTTATTGCTGGAGATTTAGTGTTGTAGTACCTTGTCGGGAATGTCACGTTTACGACATGGCTACAATCCAGCGTGGGACTCATGTCGTAAAAGAATTGACTACCTATCGAAGCTGTCGATCTCGACATGTTTGGAAATAAACCGACTCAGAGATAGAGAAATGAAAGGAGTAATGGATTGGGTTGGGAAATTATATGGTCCTTCTGGTACAAGTTGAACTGTAATGGTTTCGATCGTTGAAGATGAAAGTTCATTTTGTACTCATTCATAGTTACTCCTATAAAATAGTTATCATAGTTTGTGTTTATAAAAATTGTTCTTTGTAGTATTAACCAAAGAGATGGTAATCTATAAAGAGAACTACTTTATTTTTCGAAGACATATTTTAATATTTCAAAGAACTGTTTCAAATGAAATGACTTCGCTTACAGAAGGACTTAACTTACGAACAGAAGGACTTAAATGTTATGAACTCTTCTTAAGCGTCCTTTATATAGCTTTCATTTGCTCTTTTTTTAAACAAATAATATAGATCCAATTCTCTCTCTTGTTATTGAAGTTCAACTTCATTCTGTTTTTTTTCTTTTCTTTTTTCATATGTGTATGACTAAAACTAATATTTTAGGTATGTCATAAAAACAAAAACAAACAACAAAACAAGATGTAGACATTAGAAGGTGCACTTTGTAGAAAGTGTGTTGTTTGAAAGAAATGCTAAATATTTTTCAAAAAACACAATATATTATATATATATATATATATATATATATATATAAACGTGCTATATGCATTTGTGTTATACATACACATTTATTTTTAGTTCCTTTCTTCAATAATAAAGGTTTTATTATGTAATTTTTGTATTTCTTCTAGATAGCTAATCCATTCTCTAAATTTATGCAAATTCTGCAAAATGATAAGTAAAATTCCCTCTTTTCCCTTATTACTTCAGTTTTCTTGGAAATATTGAGGACGATGGATTTTTTTTTTCAAATACACTATTTATTTGAGAGGATTAACCTGAGCTTCCACTGTAGCTGTGTTAAGCTGATTTTGTATTGAATAAATACAGTGACGGAAGATTGGCGATAAAATCTCTAGTTACACGAATTATTCTCTTAAAATTTGCATAATCTTACTTTTTCTGTTAATTTTTTTTTTTTTTTACATCTTTCTTGCTTACTTATTTTATTTTTGAAAAGAAAATTTTGTATAGTCATTGGAATAATAGTAGCTAACGTTTATTTCACCGATGACTTTTATTTTTATAATCATTTGAAAATCAAAAAGAAAATGCAAAATAATGATAATAATACAAAAAAAAATATTGAAAATATACATAAATTAGATACATATTAAGTACAACCAGCGTCGATTACACATTACAATTCTTTTTCTTTCAACTGAAAAAACATATTTAGAATTATTACAACAGATGTTAACTTAAGCAACAAACGTTAAAAGCAGACGATTATATATCAGCAAATAAATAGAAAATAGGATAAATTAGAGTTACACGAATCATTGAAATAATACAGACAATAATAAAAATAGAAGAGAATTTTCAACCTAAACAATATCTATAATTACTTTATAATATAAATTGCAATTAAAATTAGTTTACATAAAGAGAAAAATTTAAATAGAACTAAATATTTTGCTATACGAAACAGTCATGTTGTCAAATAAAGTCATTAAAACTATTTAGTTTAATATTTAATACAGGCTGTGAGAGTTGTATTTTTTGTGTATGTGCTGAAAGCAATTATAAGAACTAATTCCAGATTTTTGAGTGCAAAACAATAAAGCTTAAATATCTACATTTAAAAAATAAGACACTGATCAGAAAAAAACATTTTTTTATGAAACCAGCGCCATTTTGAATTATTTATTTGTTATATTCCGCTAATTATTTACTATTAAAACAAGCTTGTTTCCATTTTTAAATGTTAAATAATAATACCTTTAAAAGGAGAAAACACATACATTAAATTCCAAAATTTAAAACTTTTACTGTTTTCTGGTAATTTTAAAATGTTTCGAAACTTCCAATAACTAATTAGTTAAAAATCTACATTACACACAATTAGTTCCTTTATAAAAGCTTTCTTCCTAACAACTTATAACTTTTCTGAACTTAAGTCTTTTTTTGTAAAAAAAAAAAAAAAAAAATTCCAGAAGTATAAAACACTTATTTATTGTTGGCGTCTTTTATTTCAAAGACCAGATCATTTGGAATCTTGTTAAAAATGTTAGAAGCAGAAACACAATATATTTCGAAATGCGACTTTGTCTTTAATGATGTCCTTTAAGATTAAATTCCGAAAAATAAATTCTAAACATGTACCAGCACTCTAACAAGACATGATTTTCTTTTTAAAAACATAGATTTCGAGTAAACGTTTCTGTAGAAGTCCAACGAACGTTCACATATTTATTTAACGTGTGATTAAATAAATATGTGATGTTTCAAGAACAAATTTCTTAAATTTATAAAATATATCACGTTAAAAACTATGTCCACATAAGAAAATTGAAAACTTGAATGAATTGTGTCAAAAATGTTTACCATATATCTCAAATTTAAAATAAATTTAGAAATACTTTTAATCCATGAAAAATAAAAAAAAACTCAGAAATACTATTTCTAAATTCTTCAATGCATTTTATATTCATTACTTTTAAATAGAGATAAGGGTAAACTAAATTTTTGCTTTGAGTTTTCTCACAGACTTATTTTTCGAAATTTGTTACCACAGATAAGTATCTAATAAATTTTATCAAGAAAAATGATACTAAAATTTGAACACAAAATTTTGTTAGTCATTAAAGCATTATCTATTCAAAAATGAAGAAAAATTGCTCCATTTTTTGCAAATAATATACAAAAAACAAACAAACAGATTTTGCAAATAACAGTTTTAAAGCGACTCTCGTTAAAAACAGTGATTTTGAAAAACCGCATAAGCACATAATATTTTTGATGTTTAGTGTCACTTGAATCAAAAAATATTATGTAAAATTGTTTTAAGAATATTATTACAAAAAAATTTATTTACATGCATTTTCTGTCAAATAAATGGGGGGGGGGGATAACATATTTTCAAAACATTATCCTTTTATGAAAAATGTTTCTGTAATAATAATAATAATAATATTTGCCATATATTTAGCTAGAATTTTCATACAGGGACTGAACCAAGATTTTTGAAATACATATGTTAACAGTGGATTTATTCATATTTTAATATATCAGAGTTGAGAAGTTTTAACAAAAAACAACGGTTATTATTTCATTTGATCATAACTAAAAATAAGGCAAATTTTTCAAAAACCTAGTTTAGCCCATATATAGAAGACTTTATATATATATATATTTATATAAGCGAAATATATTACTATTATATGGAAGCATTTCTTATATAAAAGGAAAATCAAAAATATGTTATTCTTTCTTCATTTTTTTAGCCAAAATAATTGCATTTAAATACCTTTGTCTTGTAATTATATTCTTCAAACATTTTTATATGCATATTCTAGTTCATAGGTTCTCAACGTGGGCAATAACGCCCCCTTGTGGGCGTTTTGGGCTTTCAGGGGGGCCGTAAAAGACCTAGAGAAAACTAGGAGGTGTTGAGAGAGCACGGAGAGACTTGGGCAGATTAACCAAACATAGTCTGAAAAAGACTAAAAGAATACGCTGATTATGTACTAACAAAAGTAAACTTTATTAGTGTTTACTTATGTTGATTGTATGTATTTAAATCATTTCTATATCACATGTGTACAAAAATTATCATATTTCGGTAGTTCGAGAAGTGGATGAAAAACTTAAAGACTCCATGACATTCAGACCTACATTAAGTTGAATGATATAGTGCATTTTAATTTCTGAAAGAGCACTTGTCTTTGTGAGCAGTAAAAAAAATGTTTCGTCCACTGCATTTCACTACGTATATTATATCCAAGAAACATAATTAAATAAGTTAAACAGGAATTAAAATGTGATTCTTTAAAGGCTGAAACTGTGAATTTATATTTATTTGGAAAACAATAGTTTATTATTAATTACTTCGTATCATCAAAACTCCTGCCTGTCTTTATAACAGGTAACCTAAAATTTTCATTCCACTCTTTTAAATGAAGAAATTCAGTAGCGTTTCAATTCCAACACTTTCCTATCTATGACTAAAATATATAATATTACATATTTAAATATATTTGTGGCAATAGCTATTTCAGATTTGCAAGTAAAAAAATTGGAGCTTAAAAAATTAAATTAAAAAATATATTCTATTAGTTACGGAATTTTTAAAAAAATTTAACTCTTGTTTTCCCCAGGTATTATGCACGCTCTTATTTCTGTAGAGTGGGAGGGGATGGTATCGAAATATTCACTAGAAAAGGGGGTGTTAGTTCAAAAAAGGTTGAGAACCTATGTTCTAGTTCAGGGGTGGGCATACTTTTCCAGGGTACGGGCTACTTCTAATTTTTTCAAGGTGTTGCAGTCCACCCAGTATCAGTGGCACTCACAAAGTGGAGGGGAGGGTCTGCGGGTCCGGACCCTCCCCCATAGCCCATGGTGTTTTTTTTTGATCGATTATAATCCATGTATATTCTAAGTAAAATTTAATTTATTCGTTATTTAATAATTTTTTATTTATTAATGCTAATTATTTATTCAATAATTTATTTCTTACCCTTCTTTGTTCCCGACAATTTACAAAATGAAAAAAATTATGTTTGGCAGCGTATTGAGGTAGGATATAAATATGGTAGACACATTCGACCCTTGACCACCTATTACCCTTTGAAAAATTCACGAATGCGCCCACTGCCCAGGGTCGTAGGTGTGATGAGGTAAGGAAAAAGTCAACAATATTTATTATAACTTAATAATAAATACGGACAGTAGGCCGTGGGTAGCCTAGTGGTTAGAGCATCGGACTCCGGGCCTGGGTTCGATGCCACTAAATACCACCTAGTATAGACGGAGTACGTGCTCGTTAAATCAGTGGGTCCGAAAGTCTTGTGGGCGGTCGCAGCAGAAACCACGAGTGCAGGGGGCTGGAGAATATTTCCCTCCCCTTTAGTTCAATGCCAAAATTGTGGAGGTGGAGATAGGTGGTGTCGCCATCTATCGTTAAGAAGTCCAACCTGTCTCACAGGCAATGGCAACTTTCTTTCCTTCCTTGCGGGAAGGGCACGACAACAACAACAATGACTACGTAATTACCTACGGAAATGAAAAACTAACTTTTTTGAAACCGCATTTAAAGCAAAATGCAAAATACAAAAACATAATAATAATAACCACAAATATATTAATATCTAATGATGCATTTATTACCAAACAATTCAAAATACATTAAAAAAATAAAATATTTCCATCTAAAGTTAGCTCTTGTAATTATAGTCAGTAGAAAACCTAGTCTACGTACTGTCAGCCAATCTTGAATACTTCCATATACAATTATTAACGACTTATCTTCAGACGGTCACTCCAAATTGTCTTGGCGGTCCACCGGTCGATCGCGATCGACGTAATGCCTACCCCAGTTCTAGTAAAACAGACACTAAATATCAAAAAAAAAAAAAAAGATTCATTTATATGCTATTTCAAAATCAAGGTTCCGAAAGTAGTCTCAGTCACCTTTAAAATATTTTTAAAAAATCTTGTAACTACTTTGAGCATTTCTTCATTTATCAGAGTATTGCCACTTAAAAATACATAAAAGAAAGGAAAAATAAAAAAAAATCCTCCTTTTTTTAATGAAAGCCCTGATGTTAGTTCTGCACGAACTACTTAACTTAAAAGCTCATATATTTATTCAAAATTCATAATGCGATGAATGGACGCGTTATTTCCTGTCATGTGCCTCTCAAAACATCCATTCTCTTATTCGAAATAACTATTTTTAAGAAGGGATCATTGTTTTCCATTCTTTCTCTTAAAGCTCAGTCCTAATGACCTTGTACGACTAATATAGGCAGGGGTGACTTAAAATAGTAGGGGAGGTTCCTTCTTTAAGGTGAAACCTTGCATTTTGGTAAAAGGGAGGCGAAGAAGTGAACGCACTATGCTTATCACGTAAAAATCGTTTGCACGTGTAATATTCGATAAATGCACACTTAGAAGCGGAATCGTAATGGCAAACCGGTGTTTCTGCATGAAAATTAATCCTTAGTCAGTTTTGCATGCTAAGCAGTAGATGATTTTTTTCACACCAAAACTATGTTTAAGTAAAAGTCCAAAAGAGAGAGAGAGAGAGAGCTCTAAGATATAGAATTCCCAAGCCAAAGAACATTGAACAGACAATCAATACATTTAGATGATTTAAATTTTCCAAACGATAAATGTATTCTATTTTGACGAAATTGTATTAGACTTTAAAACGTTAAACAAATTCAATTATTGAAATAAAGAACATACATTAACAAAATCATTAAAAAAGGTAATTGTTGTTTTCTGAATTTTCAAAATTGTGAAAATTACCTGTGTTTGTTGATATGAAAAAATTCCTGGACTTATTCAAGGAAAAAGAAAGCAAAATTTAACAAATATATTTTCCTCTATAAAATGCTATTATCCACCCGCTCTGCTGGATATCATCTGACGCTGTATGACTATATACTGTTTTTAATATATTGATATCTAAGTCTTAGCAATAAGATTTCGATTATATTGAAAATCATTTTTATAATCATCTTTATACCACCTAATTTGAAAGGATATGACCCTCGGCTTTTAATCGAGCGGGCTCGGGTTCGAATCCCGAATAAGGCATGGATGTATCTTCGGGAAAAGAAGTCGAACTTACGTCTGAATTAGATTCCCATCTCGAAAGCAACGCACCCCTTCTGTTCTACGCTGGGATCTCATCGTTTGTAATAAAAGTCCGAATTCTTCTGTGTTTGTATTGTGTATATTTCTAAGTTCATCTATCTTTCGTCTTTCGTATGTATACCAGTACTAAACACACAACAACATCAGAAGCAAGGACTTGAACTTCTAAAGTGAAAGTGTAATTGTCTTTTATTCTCCAATACCCCGCCCCCATTAAATTTCCACAAAACCTGTTCTTAGCGGATTTCTACTTAACAAAGGGAACATGCATGCAAAGTTTTGCTTCTGTAAGTCTATTAGTTTAAAAAACTTCTTTTTTAAAAACAAAAAGTTTTAAGTACTTTTTTATACCCCCCCCCCTCCTTTTGTGATATTATTTCCTCAAAACGTGTCTCTACTAAAAAAAAGGATTGCCAAATTTAAAATTTGTAGGTCTGATACTTCAAAGGGATAAATTTAATCTATAAGGCTCCTTTAACCCCTCGCTACAAATCGGACCTCGCGACAGACCTCATTATTTTTAACCTTCGTCAAGTAATGATTACGACACCAGAGGTGGCATCCCACTCTTCTAAGTCCCAGACCATGCCAATGTGAAGACTTCGAGCCACGACAGATTTAGCCGCTCTATACGGTGGGTCTTCAGGGTTCGAAACCGACTCGACAACGTCGACCACGAATTCGTGACCACGACCACTGGGGTACAGTGGCCAGATAATTCTGAATTCCTCATAAAGCAAAGTAATAGTTTGTTTCTAAGACAACTTAATTTACAAAAAAAATCAAAAATCAGTACATTCTGACTGTATTAATCTCTCTCTATATATAAATGGATGTTTGTATATATATGACCTCACTTCACTCCAACACCGTTCAACCGATCACAATGAAAATTGGTATGTATATGTATTTTTTTTGTAGAAAAAGGGTTTTATGCTATTTTGTTGCAGCTCTCCACCAGGGTTCGCTACAGCGTATTAGCTTCTGCACCGTTCTATCAATCGCCAAGTTGCCAAAGTGGTCGCCAAAAATGATACCAACGGCTCTATCACCAACATTTCGCTGTGTTTCCATTGAATCGCCATTATAATCTCATGAACTCGCAAATATTATAATTTTAACATAAAAAAATACAGCAGAAAGTAATATTAACGTATTGCACATGCTCATATGAATTATTTATACTATTTTAAGCGTTCATTACACAAAATTTGTAGCAATGTGTTACTTTTTCTGTGCAGAGATTAGCTTAGGAAGGTGTTTTCGAAAATCGACCCACAAGAGAGTTACGGGACGTTATAAATAAAAAAAAATCCCCCTTTTGTTAGATTTAGACCTTCAGACGTAAAATTTAACAAATGTTCATTTTTTTCCAGCTGAAATATGCAAAAGAGTTTTTTTGTTTTTGTTTTGTTTAATTTGCAATTCACGCGCGTAAAATTAACTCATTAAAAACTTCTTTATCCTTCAATCTGTATTGTTTAATTTTTCAATTCAGCCGTGAGAAGAGCGGGTATACCAGCTATAGTTACAATATAACTCCAGTTTATTGTATGTATTTTGGAAACTGTAAAAAATTGCGCAAAAAAAGTTTTGAGAATTTTTTTGTTCGCATGAGATAAAATTTATTAAAAATAAAATAGCAATAATTGCCAAGAAATAGCCTATTGAAAGACAGACCATTTAATTACTTTTACGCTTTATATATTAATAAAACAGTTAAAATCCTGAATGTATGTATATATATAGCATTATGAAGCTTCAAATAATGTGATCACGTATGCTTTCTCCCTCAAGCCTTACACTACCACACACACAGGCAATGACATTTTAGTTTTAAAAGGAGCTGAACACACACTCTCTGAGTTGGTTTAATTTATCTAATTATTTCTCTTTAAGCTTCGATTTGCAAATAAGAGGCCTCAAGATTCGAAAAGAAAACATTTGATTTCCGAATTTACAGTGAAGAGCAGAAGATTATCAAACAAGAACTATCTGCACACCTGAACGAACGCACCCCTAAAACGATTATTCATTATAACAGCCTTCAGCATTCCTACTATATTCACGGACTTCTTTTAAACTTAATTATCAACAAATCTGTAGCGCGTCAAAAAGATTTCCTCTCTGAATGAATTTGATTTTTGCATTACTTGTTATGCGTTCTCATGTATTATACTAGGATTTTTCTTTCTGGTGCGTTCCAAGAAATTCAATTATAGATTCCGTCATTAAGAATAGAGGACCTTAAGGGTATAATAGTACCAGCATGATTCGATTATTTGTCGTAACACTGAACAAAATAGTCTCCAAGCTGTTTTATGATCAAAGAGAAAATCGGTTATTAATGCAGAGACACACGCTGAAAATTATGTTATTCTTCAAGTTTCTTTTAATCTTCTTTTTTCTTCTTCTTTGCAGTTTTGATGTTACATCGCAAATATTGCCTCATGATTTTTTTCTCGTCCTTTTTGTAAGCTTTTTTGGTATTTTATGATGATTTTCATCAAGTTTGTTGTGAGGAAAAAAATGAGAGATCGTAAAAGATTTGATTTCATTACTAATTTTTTTCTTCTTCTTTTTCACGGTAAAGTAAATCTACCTTTAGTTTGTTCTTCCAGATTGTATATTTAGGAATTTTTATGACTCTCTTTTGGCGACTCGCGCCTCGTTAATGAAGTATATCAAAAGATTTGGAAATTTGGTTATACTTTTATGAGTAAAGTGGAATAAGTGTTTGGTGACTTATTTTCTTTTTTGGAAAAGAATATGTATTGCGAAAAGTGTGTTTTCGTAAAAACAGAAATGTTGTTTCATTATATATTTGATTTGAAAATAAAGTTTTATGGTAGCCAAAATATTTAATTTAAAATTTATTTTAGATGAAATATTAAATATTCAATTTTATCACGTGACCTCACTGTTCAAGAAAGTATAATTCGGAATGTTATAAGAATATTCTCGATTTTATTTTCAGATTACATAAATGTAAGAAATTTCTCCTCGAATAAGACATTTTTCCTAATTTATTATTATTATTATTATTATTACTAGGTGGGAGGTACACTTGGTCCACCTAATGGCGGATAAACCTCTATTGTATAAATCATACAATTGTCCATACGCATTGTTCAGATTGTAAAACTGTAATTTACATGTATTATGTAGTTCTATTTATTTGTGTTTTCCCCGCAAAATCCATTCTTGGCACTCTCTTCAGTTAAATTCATCACTGAAGTTTCATCATCCGAAACTTCATTGATAAAGTCGTGAGTTTTTGATAAACCTGAAACTCTTGCACCTTCCTGTAAAGTTGAGTATTTAGTTCCGTTGATTGTTAAAAAGTCCTCGTATGGAACAACGCTTTTCTTCTCACACAACGATTGCAGTCTAGGCAATCATTGTGATAATTTTCTGTGAGTGCTTTCAATATGCACTATCAGAACCACATTTGCGATATTATATGAAAGGAAGAATATGGTTGCCACAATTCAGCGCGTACGACACAAAAGAAATCGGGGCTGCCAACTTGTCGAGTTAACTGGAATGTTAGCAATTTACAATAGTCAATACAATAAGGTATTGTACAATGTACAATAGTACATAGTATAGTCTTGAATATTAGCATATGTAGATATAGTGGTATTTAAAACTATTAAAGCATTTCAAAACCTTCAAAATAGGCCGATATGTTGGAATTTATAAAGACTCAGCAATTGAGCTTTAAAACTTTTTATGATACATTGTGAAATTTTGGAAAAGGATGATTCAGCATAGATGCCATCTTAACATTTCCCAAAATAATGAAATCACCAATAGCCAACTGTACAGTTCACCTGCCGAAATAGAAGTAAAACAATAAAAAATATTTAGATTGCAAAAATGCGCTTATTAATTAGCATAAGTTTTTATTTTGTCATAATGTAATTAATGGACATAATTTTAAGTATGCTTATGATTTAATTGATACAAATATGTAACTGTTACTCATGGTGTAGTAAAAGCTATGAATTAATGACAACAAGTAATATAAAAAAAATTTAAGTCAATTCCTACTTAGATAAACAAAGAAAAATTATTTTAGTTACTTTTTATTAAATAGTTATAATTCATATAAATATGTATATACATAAGACAGAATCACAATAACAGGCAATTAATTTTTGTTAATTATCAGTAGAGTATCACATTGTCATCCAAAACAATCATGTATATAAAGTTTCAGTTCAACTGTTTAGCTTTGAATCGTGAGGGGAAAAAAAGTCTTTTAAAGTTTTGACCCAAGTCACTAAAAATGAAGCCAACGTAGCTGTATCTGTAATTATTTTTATAATTAATTTCAATCAAATAATTTCAATAAATTATAATTAAATTATCGTATTGTTACCCCAAACAATAGTGTATAGAAAATTTCAGCTCAAATGAGCGCTTTAAAATGTGAGAAAAAAGCCTTTTCAAGTTTTGACATGCCAAAATGGTTGCTAAGTCGCCAAAAATGATGCCAACGCGGCTGTATTTGTAATTCTTTGAATAATTAGTTTTAATCAATTAATTTTATTAATTATGATTAAATTACTGTATTGTCATCCAAAATATGTGTGTAGATAAAATTTCAGCTCAATTGAGTGCTTTAAAATCCATTTTATTAACGATTGAAAATTTGAATAAGATAAATTTAGAGAGAGAGAGAGTGAGCTAATAATAGGAATTGAATAATGGTTCAATCAAGCTACGCATTCTGTTTCATGAAGTAATATTTTATCAAATATATCAGAAAGGATTTTGAATAAATTCTATTCAAATTTCACTTTTGTAGTCATGGACCATTTAAATTAAAGTACAACTCGTACAATGACAATAACAAGTGTAGACTTCGAGAAAAAACAATGTCTTCTTGGACGAGTTTAAAGACCAGATTATTTCAAAGGAATTCGATTCAAACTCAACTTCAAAGGATGATACGGTTCGATGAATCACCCTTCTATATCCTATTTGAGAATATTGAGCAAAATAACGCGACTACAAAAAGAAAGAAATCTCATAATTATGTGAATGAGAAATCACATTCCCAGACTCGGATACTTTTTCAGAATTATCTTAGATTTCCTGGAATTTGTAAGCTGATTTCCCTGGATGAAACTGATCATTGAATGGCAATATTAAGGAATTTTGAACATCCTTTCAAGTTTTACGTTGAATCAGCTTTATTTTTATTTATTTCTTAAATTATATTAGTTTATAAAATGTTAAGAATAAGGTACAAATCGCTATCACATTTTAGGTAGAAATATTTCAATACTAATAAAATATTCTGACCTCATTAGCATGTAGAGAGTGCAGATTAACATATTACTCGTTTCAATTTCAATCAATGAATATTTTTAACATGCTTAATATTTCATCCTCTTTTTTGAAAAATTAAGAAATTGAAATTAGTTTTCATTTAAAATTAAAATCGTCAGATTATTTTTTTTTCTTATCATTTTCCTAAATTTTAAGAAATTAATATTTTAAACCAGGGGTGGGCAAACTTCTCCAGGGTACGGGCAACTGCTAATTTTTTCAAGGTATTGCGGTCCACCCAGTGGCGTAGGTGTGGTGAACTAAGAAAAAAATCTGCAATATTTATTATAATTTAATAATAAATGTAGAATATGTACTTACCTACATAACTACAATAAAAAAAACTTACACTTTTAAGACTGCGTTTAAAGCAAAGCGCAAGATACAAACATTAATAGCCATAAATATAATAATATCAAATGAGCCATTTATTTTCAAACAATTCAAAATACATTAAAAAATTAAACCTGTTTATCTGAAGATAGTTTCTTATCATCTAGTTTTTAGTCTTTATAGTCTTTTCTAGTTATAGCCAATAGAAGACTTGGTCTGCGTACTGTCAGCCAATCTTGAATACTTCGGCATATAACTACTAACGGCTAATCTTCAGGCAGTCACATCAAAATGTCTTGGCGGTCCACTGGTCATTCGCAATCGACTTAATGCTTACACATCTCTGCTTTAAAATGAATATACTTTATAAGTAGAACCTTAAATGTGTTCTAGAAGATTTCCCGTTTCAATTGGAGTTTTGTAATATATATATATAATACATATATAAATGTTTCTTTCTTTATCAGCTAACTTATTGGAGGAGACAGAAAGGTTTTCCCGGATTTCGTTAGTTATATTTAGACATTTTCTACTTTTGCGCGCATATCGTTAAAATCTTCCGTAAATTAATTTTTTCATCACAGATAGCTTTGTATCAATATTGGGGACTTTTTCCGTCTGTAAGCAATTACAAATTTGAGTTCTTGTTCATTCCTATTAGAATAGGGTATTTTTAAAAATGGCATTTATATAAATTTTTCAAACTTTTTCTTTGTTTTAGTTACTTTTTCTTTTATTTAGAAAATTATTCACCAAAAATCCCATTCCTTATGCTCAGTTTTTTCTTTTGTAGAATTTTTTAAAAACTGATTTTTCGTTTCGTTATTTAAAATTTCTAAATTGAAAGGAAAGGGAGAAAGAAAGAAAGAGTATAGTTTCTTTTTGGATTCTAATATTTAAATGAAACACTGTCTAAGTGCTGCTGTTAGGAATTACTAGATATTTTTATCACATTTTGTCTTTTTGAGCTTCATAACCTCAAATAGAGAATTAGCTTTCTGGGAAGTAAAAAAGCCCATTGATATTTATTTGTAAAATCGTATGAATTTTTTAAAATTCAAATACTCAGGAGTTAATTCTATTCTTCTTTAAAACAAGAAAATCTATTTTTTATTGAATAACCTCCTATATTTTTCCACAATAGGGCTCCCCTATAGACCTATAAATCAGTACTATCAAGAAATGTTTTCCCCAAAAATACATTTCTATTTCCAGGAATAATACCAATTTTATATCCAATTCCCGGAAAATATCCTCAAATTAAATCCATTTTCCAGCTCTTTTTTTTTACTCTAATATTCCTGACCCACCATCTTGCTGTCATACATATTGATAATTTATTTACAGAAAATTGAACCCGAATAGCTTTTTTATTGTGGCTGCTCGTGCAAATGCTATGAAACAACTGTAAAAGCCAAGTTTGACAGCCAAATAGGTTTCTTTTTTTTTTTTATGAAATATTTATTCATAACCCTCTGTAAACTCGTCCTGAGGGCTTGTGTGGGAGACCGGCGTGTTTTTATTACCCACAATTCCGTCGGGCAGTTCAAGAGAACCGGCTATCGAAATTCTGTCAAGACCTCCTGCGCCAGATATTTATGACCATCTCAGACAACCATATCAGCATTTCTTGCACTTTTTTTCTTATTTTTCTTATTCTTCCTTTTGCGGTGTATTAAATAGAAAGTATTGTGTTGGTAGGGTTTGACGAATGGACGTTATCACGGAAAACAACACGAGAATTAATAATCAGAATACAGTGACACGATAACCGCCATTACGAGATAGTTTTATTAATGTTAGTCCTTTGGTTGACGAGTTTATTAACATCCCCAGGTATAAACTCAGGAAGAGATGCACGGAATATGTGATTTTTAGATAAGTAGGCTCATATTTCACAGTGAAAAATGATCGCATTTAGGTACCGATTACTTTAAGAGCTTCACTGTTGATTAAGAAATAATAATTACAACAAAATAGTGTAAGATTATATGTAATTCAACGATTAACTTAAAAATGCTCTTATTTAGGACGCCTTGAACTTCATAAGAAATAAAATCTTTTGAATATCATTTTAGCAAACAGATTAAATATTAATTTGAGCATTAGGGAAAAATTTCTGAGAATTAGTAAAACCTTCTTTTATGTTTTATAGTGTTGTTTTTCTAAATATATTTCATTGCGTATTTCAGTTGTCATATAATTGACATATTTAGATGCATTAGATAAAACCATTGTTATTAATCGATATGCGATTTTTGCGTGGTTAAATATATATATATATATATATATATATATATATATCGCGTCTGCTCATTAGTAGAACACTTTCCAACAATACTTATCAAGTTTGGTGAACAAGGTGACCGGATTTTGTCGATTTTCGGGAACAGGAAATAGTAAAAAAATTCATTATTGAATAAATAATTAGTAATAATATATCAATAAAATTAATTATTAATAACAAGTAATTAAATTTTACGAATGAGAAACATAGGATTAGAATCAATCGGAAAAAATTTAAAGGGCTTTAGGGAAAGTCCGGACCCGGGGACCCCTCCCCTTCTTGTATGAGCCACTGAATACATGTATATATTCATATCTGCGTGAATAAAATGTACTTTAATAAACTTAATTTTGCTGAATATATTGTGTTTATTTTTGCAACATCCCTTCACGAAATTCGTTTAACACGAAAAATATTTCAGTCCCCTCAGTTTCATGTTAAACGATTTTTACTGTATACATACATAGGTTACAAACAAAAATATTATTTAATCCATTAAATCAAAAAATTTTTATTCATCGTTCTATGCCTATTTAATAATTTTTTCCTATTCCATCTGTTTCTCCACAGGTACCGCAGATCCAAATCAGCAAAGAAATATATATGGAAAATAAATAACTATGGATCCCCAAGAATCCTCCTATCTATCTTGATAGACGTTTTTAATATTTCTGAGGTGAGAGGCAGGAGGGAAAAACAATCATAATCGCATATACCCCCGTTATTCGCGCCACTTCCCACCGCAGAATGTGATTCACATCTATTACTTCCTCTCTCGGGGTCTCTCCGAAAACACCATAATCACCGCATAATCCCGACAGGCAATTTGGCAGGAATACAATAATGCATGGGCCAATCCGATTGTCCGAGCAGTGCCCGCCAAATTCCGCTGCTGCTGTGGTCTGACTAATCCTGAGTCAGCCTTTATTAAAGGATCCAGTCAGAAAGTTATGCATCGGAACGTTGCCAGATGGATTGAGTCACCGAATGAGATAGTTGACATCGGTTCCGGTAAGCGACGACTGCCATGCAGGGGTTTGGGGGGTAATCAATCTAAAGAAGATGACTCGATTCATTTCCCGAAGAAATGCAGTTTTTGTAACTTCGGGAACAACAAATATATAAATGTCCCCAAACTTTTTTCCCATTCCACCTCCCATTTTTTACATTTTACTTATCATTGTTTTTCAGATCACAAGTCACCAAACGGTGGTCCATGAAAAATTATTTGATGGTCCACAGAAAAATTGGGACATTGTTTATATTTTTATGGAAGTTTGGATTCAAAAATGACGTTTAAGAAAACGTATTATGAAATATGGATTATATTTTTTTTTACAAAATTAACTACTACTTTTAGCGAAATTCATTCTGAGTTTAGTATTCTAAGTTTTTCAGTATTTCAGTAAGATCTAGTGACATTTTAGAGGCCACGGTAGCCTTGTGGTTATGGTCACTAAATCGCGGTCGGAGTGTCACGGACAGGGACGTCTTAAGACTTCTTGAGGCCCTGTGCCCTACGCAAAAGAAGGCCTTGGGTCCTTACACAAATGTAAGGACCCAGAAGTCCTTAAAAATGTACCTATGCTTTAAAAGTAGACAGTTCTTAGCATACATTGTCAAATACTCGCACAAACAATAACCCGAAACAAATAAATGTACATGACTTACAACCACACGAACCGGCTCGACCGACTGTCGCCTTCTGCCTACATGAGCAATGATGCTGTATGGGGTAGGCATAGGCCTATACATGGATGACGGTCATGATACGTAGCCAGTTAGCATATTGTTCGAAATTCCAAGTTTTTCGGAGAATACAACCGGGGGAAAAAAATTTGACCGGTGAAATTATTCGAATCATCATCTTATTATGGCTGAGCCCCCCATTGTGGTTAAGGCCTGGGCCCGGACCCAGGCGGTTCATGTCTTAAGACGACCATGGTCACGGATTGGAATCTTGTGTGTTGAGGAAGCCTATGCACATTAAATCTGTCGAGGTTTGATGTCCTCCCTTTGGTATGGTTTGGTAGTTAGTAGAGGGGGGTACCAGCTCTGGTTGCGTCTTCATCACTAGACAAAAATTCAAAATTAGTGAGATCTGTCGCCAATAGCTCTCATATTTCTTTATAGTGCGAAGGTTAATATGACACTAGAGACGTTTGAAAATGAAAGTTGGCTGCAATGGGGAATTGGCGAAATAACACTTCAGCTTGTCGATGGTGACGATTTGTTCTTGCTTTTCGTGAAGTTTCTTTCAGTAATATGGAAATATAACAAGATAGGTTAATAACTGACAATACAGTTATAGTGATAAGAAATACAATAAAAGAAATACATATAAGGGTCCATGAAGTAAAGGTTGGCGGCGGCTGCTTTAGATTAGATCATATTGACAACTGATTTCAAACCATGTTAAGATGACAAGGACAAAAATTGGGCTGATAAAACTCTCTGTTCTAATTTCCACATCGTACTATCTGAGAATCATTTTGACTTAACATGCAAAAGCGCCTTATATTATATACGTCATGCATTGAATGAATCTTGATTTGAACTCAAAATCAAATTTATCACGAAACTCATGATTCTGACATGGCATGATCATTTTAATTAAGAAAATAAACAAAAATTAAACAAATTAAAAAAATTTTACGACCGTTTTCTTCTTATATATATATATATATATATATATATATATATATATATATATAGTAACATAAAACGAAAGAAATACATGACATAATAAAATTGATAATACAAAATAATATCACTAACAAAGCTAGAAGATTTAAACCAGATTTAAAGAAACACACTTTAAAAATGATGAAAGAGTCTATTATAGAAGAATTAACTAAGCGTGTATGTATAACATGGAACAGAATTAGAACTTTAAAATGTAAGAAGCCAAAAGAGTCAATAGACTAAAATGAAGACCTGTTATGATTTCTAAAGCTGTTGCTGAATTAGGACCAGCAAAATTAGGGTTAAATATATTTTATGGATCCTACCTTCCCCTATTCAGCAGAAATTTTATACATAACAGGAAAACATACCAATATTGAAAAGTTAGGCCTAAAACCAACCACGTGTAATTTGCAACCAAAAGAAAAATAAAATAAAAATAATAGAAAATATGAAAGGAAATGAATCCTAACATAATACAAATAAAAATAATTTTGATAAGGAATAATGAAGCAAAAACTTACATGAAAAAATGCAAATAACCGGAGAGCGGGAAAAACTGTACGTACGAGAACAATACGCTAAATGATCGTTAAAAATGACGTGTTAAGTTGGTAAAACCAGATGCAAAAGTAAGAGGCGCCACCTGGATAGTATTTTTTGTAATTAAACAAAGCAAACTAAAACAAATTGAAAATAATAAAAAACAGAAGGAGAAAAAAACAAAGAATAATACTTAAACTTTGAAAAGTAGAATTAGAGAGATAATTTAGAAATATATTTAAAAATGAAGTTACTTGGATAGTTGTATTCCGAGCAATTATTGCGGAATAGCTTAAAATTATTTTGCTTAACATCATTATCTGTGACTAAATCGTTATTTCTTTTTATAAAATTTAAGGTGATATTTCTAAAAATAGATAGATGTAGGTTACTTTCCCAAAAAGGCATTTTAATAATGTTAAAATCAAAAGAGTCTTTTATCAAAAATATTACTAATTAATATATTATTCTTAACAATTAATTGTAGGTCTAAAAAGTTTGCAGAGTCATTATTATAATTGGTTTTTAATAATTTCAGATATTGGGGATAATATTTAAAACTAGGAACAAAATTTACTATATTACTAAAGATGATTAAGTCATCTATGTATCTAAAAAAGTAACAAGAATCGATACTAATGTTATCATATTCATAAAAGTGCAGATAAATATTGGCTAAACATTTACTCGCAGGTCCTCCTTGTGGAAGACCTTTAATTTGCTGATAATAAGAGTTATTGTGAAAAATATAATTTTCATATAGTACTAGATGAATAATTGAAAGATATTTATCATACTTAATTAGTTTATTCAAAGAATATTTGTTATAGGCTATTTTGAGAATTTTAACCATATCCCCAATATCTATGGAATTAAATAAATCTTCAAAGTCATAGGTGTGAATAGAAATAATTTTTTTATCTTGCATGTTCTTAATGATATCCAAGCTATTCTTATATATATATATATATATATATATTTAGTCTGCGAAAATACACAAAATATACTATATTTTCCCTTTGGATTAACAAATGTAAGACACAATCAAATCATTTCTCTCAAAAGACTATTAATACTAACATGGAAATGTACACATATAAATATCCCTAAAGCATAGATTCTTAAACATAAAATTGCTTTATTCCATCTTCAAATACTACTAATGACAATGGCAAATTTATTGTTAGTTCAGACCGAATTCACTCACTGAATCCATTTTTATTTCAAGAAATTTTTGTCTCATTATTCCACAAAATCGAATATCATTAAAATAACACCTGCTCTGAAACACAGTGTAAATCATATGCTATTTATTTTGTTGATTCAACACGATAAAATTAAAATATTTTCCTTGTGTGAAATCGTTTGACTGAAGATAAATGTGCGTGAATCTTTTGAGCACGTATAAATTATAAATATATTATGTCTAGAATTTCCTATTATTATTATTATATACATAATTCGCAAATCTACGAATTTTTGATATTTTTATCTTCTTTAAATACGATTTAAACTTCCTTTCGAATTATTTGATTTTATATTTGCATGAACCTGCTGCAGTGGGCATTTAATTGTTTTAAAAATAAATGTAAATTGCGAGTAATTGTGGAAATACGATTCTATATAGTTAATTTATATATAAAATATATATCTTCTCATATACCTCATTCCTTATAATATATGTTACCAAAAAGTTCTACAGTAGTTTTTGTTTCACTTAAAATATTTTGTATTATGTAGAAAATTATTGCTAAATGGTTGGTAATATTTTTGGCATATACATAAAAATTTATTAGTTTATCCCAATTCTTTAAAACACAGTTTCAATTTAATAATTGTAAGCGTATGAAAAATCTGGAGTAAAATATTTTAGTACTTACGTATTATATTCAGTACGACCAATTTCGTCAAATCAAAAAACGTCACTAAGTGTCCCGCCCCAACTCAAAAGCAATAATAACGACGCCAACATATTTTGAATTGGCGACGTCTTTTTATTTGGCGAAATCGGTCTACAATATTACGCGTAAGTACTGATACTTCTTATGTTTTTTAAAAATGTTACTGTATTTACATTGGAATTTTTTAAAGTCTAATTATGCCAATAATAGAAAAGCCTCTTCCGAATAAACTATTAATCTGTAACGCATGCTACAGAGTAAAAAATAACGCTTAAATATAGTTTAAGACAGAAAAAAATGTGATTGAGAAATCCAGCTGAGTATATATTAATACAAACCAAACAAAAGTGAATTCTCTCAATTCAAGCTATTTCTCAATTTGAGGCATAGCTTGAATTGAGGTAGCTACGGTAGCTACATATAGCTATCGTAACCTTAATTAAATTGAAATGTATTGTCAATTACCTAATTATCGTATTACCTAAGGCGTCTAAATAATTGGTACTAATTTGATATCGGTACGATACACATCCTTTTTTTTTTGTGTGAAATTTTGCCAAGTTTTTGGAATAACATTACAATACAATAACAGACTAAACATCGATCTATGCGGCGAGATTTCAAAATCAGGCCAAAAATGAGTAGCTTACCGATATTAAATTAGTTCCAAATAGTTATGGGACCATAAAATTATTTTTTTTTATTTTACCTACTAATATGTACATACACCTTGACTCATTATTATTCACAATTTCACCTCAATTTTGAATCAAGGTGTTTCTGCTTTAAGCACCAAACACACATGCCTTATTTAATAAAAAGGGAACCAAAGTTTGCTTATACTCCAATATTTATTAACCATTATTGACCCTATATGTTTGAGGTACAAAGCCAGAGTAGCCTTAACAGAGAACAGCTGCTGCATGGCACGTGGCTGCATAATACACACGAGGTCTCCCTATAATGAAAAAAATACGTTTCACAGATCCAGAAGGCGAGAGCACGCGAGAAATGTGTATTTTGAGTAAATTAGGAAATGTAATGCAAAACTAGGTACAAACGTTTCAACAACGCAGTTGATATTACTGTATGAGAGTGTTGCAATATGGGAATACAAAAGAATGGTAGGATATATATTCGAATGATAGCATGTTTGGTTATAAAGTTACCGAAATTGAGTTTGCGGTTGAATTCAACATAGAAACCGTTGCTAAGGTAGCAGCTGTAAAAAAAAATATAGGAAACATTTTTTTAAAAAAAAAATGAAGAGCCATATTTGAAGTAAACATTTTTTAAATTATTTTAAATTTTAGAGTGTATCAGAGTGATTGCAAAAATGCTGAATAATTTTATTCTTCATTACTTTTAATTCGATTTGTAATGGTGTTTCTTTTTGAAGTGAAAACTTCTTTAGCGGCGTTGGGCACTTTTTGGTAGGGGAAAATCTTATGGGTTCGCGTCACCGACATGCTCTGACTGGCGCATGCGTAGTGTGCTTTTCTCTTTAGACACTTTTTGGATGGGTGAAATCTCGTGCGTTCGCGTCACCGACATGCGTAGCTATACAGCTGACGTATAGTGCTGTGTATATCTTATAAGTGAAATTAAATGGATTTCGTGAAAAGTTCAATGTGTATATTCTGCGTATTGTTGAAATAGTGTTTTTGTTTGATTATTATTTGAATCGTTTAATTGAAGATTCATTGTGCAGTACAATAGTAAGTACAAAAAAAAAACTAATATTTTTAAAATAAAAAATAAATAACAGAAAATTATTTTAAATACTCGTAGTTATTTTGGCGTCTGAAAATTTTATATTATTTAAAATTATTTTAAATCTTTGTATTTATTCTGACGTTTAAAAATTTTGTATTATTTATTTTCTAATATTTAACATCTGCAATGCATCACGCAATCCGGATTAGTATTTCACAGAGGCTTAGACATTTTCTTACTACCGTGGTAAAATAGACTTCTAGCTGTTCAATCATATTTTTATCATGGATTTTGAAATTAAAAATTTTATAAAATCTAATAATAATTCAAGGTTAATGTGTTGATGTTTAAAATATGGTTATTAATGCAAATAAACATCATAAAAGATAAACAAGTCGTCGCGAGGATCTAATGTTAGAATTGAAAAGGTTACAAAACAATACACTACAAACGGTCACCATAACTTTCTAGAATTCATCTCCAACAAGAAAGGATTATTGATATTTTCATTCAATTGTCAAAGTTTGCATGCAGCTGACCTAAAAAATGATGCTGTCGTAAAAAAGTCAAATGTTCTGCTTTTGTCAGAAATTCGTATGAAAAACGAAGAGCCACTTGATATTCCAAATTTAATTTTGTTGTAAGTTATAAAAGACCCGAAGTTCCTGCAGCAGGTTTAGCTATTTATCACAATACTCAAGCTACGTCACACTTCATTACTTCACATATGGACATACATACTAAATTTACTAGAAGCATTGGTGTCAATGTTTGTGATATAGGCGAAATATGCGTTGCTCGTTGCGATTCAGAGAATGGGCAATACATATTAATGGTTGCCGTTCATATTTCGCCTGGAAAATCTATGAGACAGATACAACAAATTTTATTCGAAAATTGGATGATTTATACAAAAAAGGTTCTGAAATACTCGAAAAAAGATTTGGCGAAAAAATATGATAATGTACCGATGATTTTAAGTGGAGACTTCAATATTAACTTTGCAGATGATAAAAATTTACCCCTAATTGAATTTCTAAATGAAACACTTTATTTAGATATGTCCAATGATCGAAAATTCAGTACTACAAAATATAAAACGACGATCGATGCGGTTTTAACGCGATACTTAGATAAATTTGAATCAAACATTTTCCTTTCTTACTTTAGTTACCATAAGCCTATTGTATCTTTTTTAGAACAAAATGAAATAATTGAAAGTAAAGAAGTCTAAGTATTGTTGAAATTAATGATGACAATGATGGAAATAATTAAAATAATGTTAAAAATCAAGTACATTGAAATTTAAGTAAATACAAATACTATCCATAAATAATATATGATTGTATATTGATTGTTATTTCAATTGAGTTGTATTTATATTTTGTCATGATCTTGTAGAGCCGTAATATATTTGAATAATAAAAATACCATATAAATATATGCATATAATTATTGCTCGGAGTGTCAATAGATGTAAAAACCAGATTGATGTTGATAATTTTAATTCAAACATTATGAAACTTCAAATTTTAATACTAAAAGTTCTAAGTTTTCAATTCTATCGGCAGTCTCTATAACTGCCATATTTTTAAAAAATATTTTGGTAGACTTTTTAAGACATAAATGAAAAAAACAACGTATCAACTATGTCAAGTGTTGATCCTTTATCTCATGGGTGGACATTAAATCGATCGCGATCGATCTTAGGACCATTGAGACATTTTGGGGTGACCGCCTGCAGATCTGTAGTTCGTGATTATATACCAAGAAATATTCAAGTTTTGGCTGATAGTATGCAGACTAAGTCTTCTACGATTATAATTACGAGAACTAACTTTAGATGTGAAAATGTTTTATTTTTTTAATGTATTTTAAAGTGTTTGATAATAAATGCATTACTTGATATTCTTATATTTGTGGCTATTATTATTACATTTGCATCTTGCGTCTTGCTTTAAACGCGGTTTTAAAAGTGTGAGTTTTATTTTTAATTTGAGTTATTTAGTTATATGTACATATATTCTGTATTTATTACTAAGTTATAATAAATATTGTAGATCTTTTTCTTGCCTCACCACACCTACACCACTGGTTGGGCCGTAACACTTTAAAAAAATCAGAAGTTGCCCTTACCCTGGAAAGGCCATGCTTTACCTGATTATTATCTTTGTCCTTTTTTTATGTATTTTAGAAATTTAAAGTTACAAGTGGCAACAACAGATGTGAGAATAAAAAAGGCTTTGATTTGTTTGTTACATTCATGTGGTTTAGAGAATTAATAATTATTCACTAACGATTATTTATAATTTAATAATTATAAATAATCTAGTTAGTGAATAAATAGTGAAGTTTTACGCCCTTTTTGTGCTTCTTAAATGATATTTTTGAGATGTTAAAGGAGTATATTTAAGGATTATAATCACAATTTTTTTTTATTTCGAATTATTTAGGTTTAGAATTTAGAAAATATTTATCAATATATTTTCAAAAAAATGGATTTTTTTGTAAAAGTTTAATTTTTAAAAGCGTTTTATGTTTGAAATTTTTTTGTATTATGCTCAAATTTTATGATTTAATTAATTTAAAGTACGTGCGTGAAAAAAAACCCAGACAATTCAAGAGATTTAAATGATTTCATTGTAAAATATTTAAACAATTCTCGAAAATTGCATTGCACAAAGGTAAATATTCACTTAAAATTAATATCACATCTTTTGTAATTGCAATGTTTTTGCTTATACTTCTATGTATTATTCAATACTTGAAATAATAATTTACAGCAAATACTGAAAAATGAAATCATAGAAATATGATTTAACAAAAGTGAGAAATGTTTTATACAATAAATAAATTAAAGTGTTAAAATTGTCGGTTTAATTTTATAGTATTTCCGTAATTATTAGATTTCACTATGGGGAAAATGCAAATTAGTAGACAATGTAAATTAAATTATTAATTTAAGTATTTTCACATTACTTTTAAAATATTAATAACTTTGTTTTTATCAAAAATAATTCTAAAAATGTTCATGGAAAACATTTTATCGAGCGTTGTTGCAACTGTGGAAATTTAATGCATAATACAGTTTTATTTTTAAAGCACCGAGTTAAAAAACATTTACTTGAAAGTTATTCAGTTTGTAAAATAAATGAAATATGAGATTCAAAAAGCAAAAAAAAAATCACATTATAAAGATATTATTTTATTCTATGTAAATTATTGAGGTTTAAAATATTGCTTAAGCACACAATAAATGTAACAGTTTATCACACTTTTTTCTATTGATAATATTTATTTTTGTGATTTCTAGTTGTATTTTTTAATATCTTTTAAATGTAACATACATTTCCAGTTGAAAGTGTTTCAAATGGATTCTAAAAAAACGGAAAGAAAAAACTTTTCTCCACGGAAAAGTAGAAAATGTTAATCAAAATAAGTAATAAAACCTTTTTACCAGTATCGTGTTCTTTTATCTCATGTAACGTATTTTACTATTTTAGGAAATACACTTTACCTTATCATAACAATAAAACTTACCATCCATATATATATATTTTTTTTTTGCTTTCATTTTCTTATCTAAAGAATTATATCTTCCAATATCGTAATGCTTATCGATGTGTAGTACTTAAAGTATTATGTAAGTATTTAGCATGCAAATTTTTTTGGAAGGGGTGGGGGGAATAAAAATAAAAAAAGAACTTTTACTTACTTAAGATAATATAATAAAACAATTTTCATAAAGTAAGACTAAGTAATGAAAACTCAATAGGAAGTAAAATTGTTTATTATTATATTTCTGTTTTCAGTTGAGGAAATTTTAAGATCGATAGCTGCTATTTGTGTTATGAATTTTTCTTATATAAACCGCTTTATAATATCCAAAATTTATATTTAACTGATGACAAAAAAACATTTATTTTTTGCAATTGTAGAAGTTTGTAATGGTTATATTCTACAGTATGTATTTTTTTAATCATTGGCATGATATAGACACGAGAAATCACCAACACCAGAAAGAATTTAATGTGATGTTTTCGCAGGTGCAGGTGATAAAGTCGCCAAAAATGATACAACCGACACCAAACGGAATATTATTTCCGCTGGTAACTTTTTACCACCACATTTCAAAACAAGTCGCGGTCTTTTCTTATCAGTAACGTCTTCTTCATAATATATAAAAAAAAAATGGATGAAAAACCAGAGAGAACGAAAATGCATTAATATTTTTTTAAGTGTATATTGTGTGTTGTCGCCATTAATGCCAACTTAGCGAGATTTGCATCGGCTAAACAAAAAAAGTATCTAAAATTCTCTATGCAATATAGTAAAAACTCTACTGTGAAGAAATTGGAACTGAAAAATTCCCGTGTGGAAGTTAAGAAACTGAGGTACCAGCTCAGGTTTCATTCTTGCCATGATCGCGGTTCAAAATTACAAGATTCTTCATGAATTCTTCTTGTATTGTATATAATGTGAAATGAAATCAAAATTTATAAAAATATATTATTGTTTTGAAGAAATGAAGAAAATAAAAATACAGCTTTAAAAACATTTTCTAAAAGTAAAATAAAACGAACTGTGTTAACGAATGTCTGTGTTAGTAATTTTAAATTAAACAATTAAAAAATGTGTTTAATCCATAATTGAATTTATTATAATACTCATTTAGCCCCTTGATAATAGCTTCTTAGCTTTACAACTTTTAAAGGAGGGAAAAACCCAAGTTTTCTAGTTTTTAAAACAATATTGTTATAATACTATGGGAATTATTATAATCATTAAAATTTAACTAAACATGCTCGAAGAATGAGTTTTTTTTCTCTTCATAATCAGTCGAAACATCTTTGTAAAATTTATCAAAACGTTTTTGAGTTTTAAAAAAAGTATTCATAATATTAATGTAATAATTTAAATTGGTTTGAGTTGAAAACATCTGCTTTTCATTTTATGTTTGTATTTAACATCAGATAAAACATTTTATTTAATAGAGAATGTACACTTACAAATAACGAATCATCATATAGACAAAACAAATATCACCTAATTTGCCAGATGAAATAAAACCATCTATTGAGCAGATGTTTTATAAAGATAATATTTTTTTTAAAAGAGATTTCTTTATTTAATCAAATTTTATCTCTGTATTTAAATTGGTTCTAACAATTCCCTGGTTTTTCACTCCTGATATATAAAAGATGATTAAAATAAAAGTTCTACTTTCAAAATGCTGCAAAAGGAACCACTGTTCAGAATGACTTCAGATTTGAATTGAATATTCTTAAAAAATGTACAGCATTAGAAAAAATTTCCTAAGTGTGTGTATCTATAAATAACTCAGTAAACTGTATAACGAAAGTGGATTCGTCTACAAGTGGAATTTTGAATGGAATTACAACGGATTTGGCATGAGTTTCATACTAAACCAATTGTACTGTTCAATGTGCAAGATTGCTTCGTATTTATGAAGGAAAGTATGACCTCCAAGTTATTCTATGGTTGTTACAATGTTAGTGAAAAGGTCCTCCTCCATTGGCAAAGTCGTACCACACTGATTGGGAAAAATTGTTCTTTGATGTGTAACATCTTTCCTCTCGGTTGCTGGAGATTTGTAGGAGTGAAAAGGGACGTGAATGTGTAACAGGAAGTTGGGAAACGCGCGCTATTTAATTTGACAAATCAGCGCGCTTGGTTCATGTCTCTTCGCTACCCTCTCCAGTGAAGTTCTGTTTTTTCTCCTTCATTCGGGAGGAGCCCCCCCCCCCTTGCGGTCTAGACCATGGGATCTTTGTTTTTGTTTTGCCTTCTCACTTTAGGATCAGAGAAGAAACTAAGTCTTTTAGCTGGATCTTGTACAGATATATCCACGTTGTGTCTAACTCTAGTAGCCATGAAGCCGCCAGCCTTATCTATATTGTTAAATTTACCATTTCAAAAGATTCTAATTCAAAAACTCAGTTTCGTTTGCACTTGACTCTAAATCCACTTCGCACATACCAGCAAGTCTTATTAGACTTCACCAAGGATAAACTTGCGATCCTTACGCTCAATTGTCAAAAGTCTGAGGGCTCACCAAACAGATATCGACGTTATTTCACAAAATTGTACGTTACTCATGTTGGAAGAGACGTGGTTAGATAATGACGAACATGTTTCGATTTCTAACTTCTATTGTTGTGTACAATTTAAACGACCGGGCCACAGAGTCGCTGGTGTTGCGATCTATCGCAAACAGAACAATTCACATGTTGTGGCTCCTCATATAGATATTACTTATCGTCAAGCAAGTGAACTGGGTATTGTTAGTCAAGATATTGGGGACATATGTGTGGTAGAATGTTTATTTGAAAATGGACAAACAGTGATTTCGGTGGTCGTATGCATTTTTTCCGAATCAAAAGGTTCAAAAAAATTAAAGATTTCCTGCATTTTTTACTTTTACCATATACTAAAGGTGGTTCTGCTCTTTAAAAAAAAAGCTAGCCCTCGCTTCCCATTATTTTGAGTGGTGATTTTAAAGTTAACTTCAGCTTGCTAGGAGCCGAGCCACTCATAGCTTTTTTTGAATGATGAACTCAAGCTCGAAATGAACACAAATCGAAATGTTTCGACAACTAACAGTGGTACTGTTATTGACGCTATTTTTCAACAGTTTTTAAATACTTTGAAAACACAAGTATATGTGTCATATTTTAGTTATCATAAGTCTATTGTGTCTCCGCTCTTCCCCAAATTGAACAAGAATAATTATTTTTGATAAAAAAGTTGCAATGCTCCTTGTGTTAATTAAATAAAGTTTTCATTAAAGATATAATTATTCCATAGAAAAGTATTTCCAATCATACTCGATTCATTTTTTTCAGGATTTAAGTTGCTATTGCGAATTTACCACGATAACATGTCAGATGTTACACATCGTATGCGACTACTGTAAGGCTCGTTTTTAATTTTTTTTAATTGTACCTTGGCTAAAAAACACACAAATAGCAACAATGAAAACATCAATGAAATTCTTTCTTATGCCGTATCAATTCGTTCCTTTTCGAGTGTATTCAGTTCAAATTTGAAGCAATTTTAATCAGTGGAGTTTTTTTACAGCATTTTGAAAGTTTGAATTTAATTATAATCACCCTGTATGTATAAAAAACACAGCTTTATAAAGAAATATCCAAGAATGTGTCCTGATGCATTCAATAATGAATATTCTTTTCTCTTTCGTATTATTATGCAGCCATAACGTACAATGTAAATCAAACAGTATATACTTCAACAAATGTTTAATTATGAAACCCGCTTTTGAAAAAAAGGAGCATTTTCATTAACATAAAGCTAATACAAAATATTTGCTTATGCTTTGTCAATAAAAACGCATTTCTTACGCAGTTCCAATACTCATTTTCTTCGCTTCAATAATGAAAGAATGTGAATTCATGCATATGAAAAAGGTAAACAACAGCAAACGCTACTCTCTTAGGGTAATATTCTCCCATTCCTAAAAATAAATATTCCCCAAACAAGATGCATATAATTGCTTACTTTTCGAGATTATTTACTCTTATTTTCATTTTGCTGAAGTAAATTATCATTCCTTTGTGAATCCATATCCAACAGGAATGCACTCACTTGAAATAAAGCATCTTTTACCTCAATATCTTTCCAGGGTTTTCGTTTCAGGAAAAATACGGAAATGCAATCCAGTTTTTTTTTATTTTTGCTATTATTTTTTTCTTCTTTCTTTTTCAAACAGAAACTCAGAGAGGGAGAGACCAAGTCTTTTCGTTTGCAAATGATATGTCCTTTGTATGTCTTATTTTTCCGAACGAATAAAAAAAAAAGAAAGACAACAAAAATAGAAAATCTGGACCGAAGAGGAAGAGCTCCAAAAACAAAACTCAGAGAAAAGAACAAATAAAAGTTGTTGACATCAGACACGAAACGTTTTGAGTCAGAGCTTTTAAAATTTTTTTTATTAAAAAATACTTTAAAACGTACTTTATGCGATGTTTTCCCTCATAAAAGCCGAGGTATGTATACTCGAATCAAATATTTATTTTACTAGAAAGTAAAATTCAAAACAAGATTTTGATACATTCAGAAATATTCTTTTTTTCAATAGCAATTAGAAATTATCTTTCTTTGAAAATACTTTTGTAATATGTATTTTTAATAAAATGTATCAATTTATTAGTAACTTGTATTTTTTTCTCAAATTCGTTATTTTGTTATTGTTTTGTTGTATCTTAATTGTTGTTGAATTTTTGCAATGCACATAAATATTTGAAACTAAGATTCGATCTAAGTATGCAAAGTTAATATACAAACACTGAGTCTTGTGCATATAAATATCCATCAAGTGAAAAAAATCTTATTACCTTTATTATTTTGTATGTTTGTTTCCTAAGATGTTCCCTCTAAATCAGCGGTCACCACAAACTTTAGAACTTCATGGACCATTAAATATATAATTTATATTTGGTGGGTCACTAATGTGATTGACCACAATATGTTGGACTATTATAACTATATTGTCACTTATTTAAGTCACTATTTACAGAAAAGAAACATCACGCGAAAAATAAGAACAAACCGGCAATGCAAAGCAACATCAACAAACTAAAGTGTATGACACCAATTTTCAATGGTTGCCCATTTTTACTTTCAAATGTCCGCGTGGTAAAGGTAACTAAAAAGTCACGAAACTCAGAAGGAAATTGGCTGAAAGTAGAAGCTAATTTTTTTTAAAAAGTATAGCATATTTTTATACGTATTATTACTTTTCATTTTTGAAACTGATTCTTCACAAAAAAATAAATAAACAACGTCCTGATTTCTACGGATTATCAAAAGCTAAAGTCCGACCGCTAGTTGGTGACCTCAGTTCTAAACACAACATACTAGTGATAAAAGATAGCAAATCTTCTTATATCCTGCATCAGAGATTAATTTATTCTCAAGTTCTCATTCAATTCTGTAAAAAGTTTTCTGAATCAAGGGAACGTCTTGAATAATTTCATTTTTTGCCAATTACCTTTTCCATGCTACACATTTCAACCTTTAATCCATAACAATTAAATTTACTAGAAGAATTGTATGGGCCATATTAGACTTCCGCAGAATTGCAGAAATGTTATTTTCCATAATATTATCATGTTTAACAGGAAATCTTTAATCTAATATATGAACATTATTAATCAACATTACTAACAGAATACAAAACACTTATTATTTTCGAAATTTAACAAATATTCACGGTTTAATAATTCGTTTTAGTAAGAACAACGAAGTTTAACTGAAAACAACGCAACAAATAATGAAATATAATTGTTGCTTACTAATATTAATTTCCAATTCTTAGAACGCTGTGATTGCAAATGATTAAAAATTCATTATAAAAGTAAAATCTCATGAATTATCTAAAACTCCGCTAAACGAAAGGTGGCTCTTTCGGTCTTGCTTTGCAATATTAAAAACCATCGACTAACAAGCAAGTTTGCTATTAACAAGATAAGACAACAAACCCCAGTAGAATGCACAACTTATTAAAATAATAAGTCGCCGTGGCTTCTCAATTTCAGAGGAATACAACGAAAGCACAAAATAATTCTTAGATTAGTATGTTAATAAATGCTTCTCTGCTACATAATTTGCAATTGTATACTAATTAACGATTTAATTATCTCTATTTCTACTGGAAATAATTTTAGTCGGGAAATTTGAGAAGCTGATTAGTATTTCATCAGGAATTTAGTAAACTTGGCAACGTCTTGCATAGTTTATTATAGCGTGGAAGGATAAAATTTTATGCATGTCATTCGAAAAGTGAATTTACCAATGTTAATTTCGAAGTCGATAAGGCATTTTGCTGTACAGTCACTCTGCGATCTTTTAAGTCAACCCATTTGTTATCGTTAAAACCTTAATTAAGCTCAGTATGAAAGTTAAGGAAAGGTTAGATGAAATAATAATCTTTTTAGTTTAAGGAAATACTTTATTTTTAGTGTAACAGGTTGCTTAGAGATATGCTGAAAATGTCAACAAATAAGTTTTAACAAAGTATTAATATGAGTTATTAACCATTACCCCCTCTCCCCGCTTCGCTGGATCTTACATTATATTGTTTCAGAACTATGTATGGTTTGCGTTATTTTTTATCTAAATCATCCTGTGATTAAGCTTTTAATGTATTGAACAATTTTCCTACAGTTTTCTCCTCTTGATTTAAGAATAACTTGAATTTCTAATACGAAAGTATTTTTTTCTTTTACACTTCCGTAATGCCTTCTTCTCTTCAGAGACGATTTCCACAAACTACATTTTAAGTGAATCTATAATCAGCAAAAGAAACACGCTTGCAAATTTCTAGTCTGAAGGTCTAATAACTCAAACACAGGATTTTTTTTTTCTATAGTGCCCCGATCACCTTCTAGAGAGACAATTTCTCAGGAAAATCGTTCTTAGCGGATCTTTACTTAAGAGGAAAATTTTTTTTTCAAATTTTGAGCCTGAAAGTATAATCATTAAAAAAACTGGAATACTTTGTATCTATAACGCCTCTGCGACCTCGGAAGATAATTTGCTAAAACCTCGTTCTTAGCGGACTTAACAGAAGGAAGGTAGTTCCCAAATTTTAAGTTTGTAAGTCACAAACAGGGAAATTTTTTTCTATAACACCTCTGCCTTCGTTCTTCTTTTGCAAAATCCGTTTCTAGCGGATCTTTACTAAGCAAAAGAAATATATCAGCCAAATTTTAAGTCTGTTAGTCTAATAATCTTTATAGATCTCTCCCTCGTGATGAGTGAGTGAGTGAGTCGAAATATATTTTTTTAGTTACATTTGATCCTACATCACCAAAAAGGCTTTCTAGATATTCATATTATAAATATTTAAGTAATTATGAGTGCTTAATTTGAGAGCAGAAATAACTCCTTTGTCAAATAAGACATTAACATGAAACAAGTCCCCGAACATAAAATGTTCCACCTCCACTAATAATTCTTAAAATTAAAATATACTTAACCTCTGTTAAACTTTCAGAAAATAGCATTAATCCACCTCTACACTTCTCGAAAATCTCTCCCAATATACATTTATTGGGCAAACATAACTCGTCTTTTGAAAATGTGCTGCATTGCAATACTTTAGTTTTAAAATTTCGAAGCTGTCTCATTAAAGGAACTTTATTCAGATGCCATTATTTAAATATAGCCACGGGATATTTTGTATTCACGTGCGATAATAACTCGCGACGACTAGTTGGACTCGAGACGTGGAATTGGAATCGCCAAAGGGCTTGAGTATTAACGAAATCCACATACAAGCACCGTGAAGGAGAGAATATATTTATATGTTTAGTCTAATATCTATACAAGGAATTTTAGCATTTCATATTCATTTTCGAATTTTTAATAGCGGAAAGGCGAATAGTTGTGGTAAAGAAGACTGAATTAATTTTCTCGATATTTGATTTCCAGGAGAGCGTCTTAAAGGCTTTCTGTCGACAAGCCTAATTCCGATCTTGAGTTGATGAAAATTCGACAGGCCGTTAATACAGATTTATATCGGATGTTTCTTTGAAAAGTTTTGAAAGTTTTCATTGTGCCAAAAGATTAAATAGTATTGCATTTGTTTCAGTTATTGAACTATAGATAAAACTTAAAATATTTATATAGTGATATATATATATATATATATATATCAAGTAAATTTTATTTGAGTTATATTTAATAAACACTGCAGAGAGAGATAGAAGTGATCTTAAAATGTACAAAATTAACCCTTTGAATGTTTTAGTTTGCGGGAAAAGGACTCAAAACACTTTAAAATTATCAATACAAAAAAGGCATATTAAGTTTATAAATTAAGAGTCCACATTATCAAGTCAACTAAATTACTCTTGAAATCATAAACTTTTTAACTATCGTAATTAGGGATTGCAAAATATCAGTCCAAGAATACAATACTGGTATTGTGTATTTCTTACAATGTTTTTATTAACTTGCTGTCTGGGTGGAATTCTGTAATTGATTTAAATTAACTTCCCGATGAGCTATACTCAACCTGCGGCCCACCTAGTCATTTTAAGTGGCCCGGTCATGGCCCATTGCTCTGAGAAATTCATTTATTTAAGAAAATTTGGTGGGAAATTCTTTGCTAAAAAATCAGGTGTATCAATTTTACTTTTTGCTGTCGATGTTATATGAGTACGAATTGATGTTTTTTCTTCTTATTAGTGATAATAGACAAAAGTGAAGTAGCGCCCATTTTATGATGGAACTAATTTTTAACTATCTTTCATATCTTGCAAGCGAAAAATATTCGAAGAAAATAGATCGTTTCAAGACGGCTGGGAAGTCGACTTTTTTGTAGTGAAAAACATGAATGGTTCAGTAATTGTTTGATTTGTTCCGAAAGTGTATTTAAAAAATAGCAATAAACAAAAATCGTTCAATGACACTTTTCCTCGAAGACCTCTTACAAGAGATGATAAATAGGCTGTATTGAATAATCTTTACAACAGCAACAAAGTGTTTTGTCAGTGGTAATGTCACAACGATAACAAAGGCACCCTATGAAATTTGTTACATCACTGTTAATCGTATGAAACCGTTTAATGATGCAGAAATTGTGAAAGAAGGATAGTGAATGCTTCCGATTTAGAAAAATTCGGTGACAAAAATCAAAAATATTAAAAATAATAATTAAAAAAAAGCAAAATAGGAGTTTTAATATTTTGACCAATTTCCACATTTTAAACTTTTTATGTTATCTTGGTCTCAAAACATATCTCTTCTCCCCTCCATTCATCCTCATGTTGCGGCCCGCGTGAAATAGCTAATATACGTATGCGACCCGCAGAAAAAAAGGTTGAGTATCTTTGAGCTAGAGACTTGAAATTTGAACCATACCTCAGAAGTGGATGACAAGGCATGAAAATGTGAAAAAAGAAGTTCTAGTCTTGAACCCAGGCCCCCAACGAGGCGGGCCCGATTTCGACAAATGGCACTTTAACTCCGGAACTTACACGAATTTACACGAACAAAGACAACCTGTCGATAGCACGGGTCAAGTTGCGTCTGCGTATACAATTTCGTGGCTCTGGGGTTAAAGAGGGACCCCCAGGTTACCATGATTTTTTATTAACTCGCTTTCTTGTATGTCTGTCCAGGTAGAATTCTGTAACTGATTTAAAACTAACCTCCCGATAAGCTAGAGACTTGAAATTTGAACCATTGCTCAGAAGTGGATGACAATGCATGAAAATGCAAAAGAAAAGAAGTTCTAGTCTCGAACCCGGGCCCCCGAAGAGGCTTGTCTGTCTGTTCCGGTGGAATTTTGTAATTGATTTTAAACTAACTTCCCGATGAGTTAGAGACTTGAAATTTGCACCATAGCTGAAAAGTGGATGACAGTGCATGAAAATGGATATAAAAACATGGTACATAAAAAAAAATTTATGAAGAAAATTATTAGATCTTAATATGGGATGCCGGTTTTAATACCGACAATAGAAACTTTAGAAAAATAAAGACGGCGCGGCGGTGCGCGTTATACAACAGATTTTACGGTAACTAAAAGCGTTGATAATATGTTGATATGTATTGATATGTTGATATAAGTTAATAAGCGTTGATAAGTGAGTACCAAGTATAGAAAAGTACAATGCGTAACATTGCTACATTTCATAACTCCGCTCTCTCGCCCAGCATCGAATCAATCCGATCCAAGCTTTTTACCGTCTTCCGCTTTATCGTACACTGTCACATTTCGACAGAAGGTTATTATTATTTTTTTTAATTAACACTAAAAAACCTTTTATATGTATCTGACGTTTTTATTCGTATGTATCTTCTAATCGCAATGAATATTAAAAAGTACTGAAATACCAGTTTCTTATTAACAAAAATTACTTGAACTTTTTACCAAAAAATATAAATCAAATACCTGAAACTTCATTCCCATTGTGGCAGTGCTTATCATTAAAATTAATTTTTTATCTAATTTTTCCTTTATCTATTTGCCGTAGAAAATATTTTCCGCAAAATTAGGTTTGAAAATTCTATAAAAAAAATTGTTTTCCCTTTTCACTCTAGTATACATATAGCTAATTTTTTAAATCAAGATTGATTTGAAAGATTTAAAAAGAAATTATCAAATCCTGTCGGAAAGTAATTGCTTGTTACAAATTTAAATTAAATCTTTGATAATAACAACAGTAAAATTCATTTCAACAAAAATTCCTTCTACAATTTTTTTGTTGTATTTTCCTTGAGAACTTCTTAACATTTTTACTTAAATCTGAGATTCCATCATTTTGGTATAAAGGAAAAACGAAAAACATCAAATTGAATATTCTTCTAATCAATTGTACGTTTTTTCATTCTACTAGAAGCGAACATTTAAAATTATTCCAACAAAACACTCCCAATTTTCTCACATTACCATTCTCTAGACACTAATCACATGTATGAAAAAATTCCTATCTTTTCCTTCCACTACATTAGACTCAAATACTTCCGATCTCTCTCACCCATCATTTCACCCACTCACAATGAGTTTTATCTCAAAGAAACACATGTCCTCATCTCCTAGGAGATAAAACTCGGAACGCACCTACACCTGCAGTTGCCCAGGCTTAACTGTCTGTCCAAACACGGTCATTTCCTTTTGGGGGCCTGTAATTTCCGGAATTTGCTTATAATAATTCACAAGGGAACCGAATGTCAACACGTGACGGACTAATTAATTTGTCGTCCATCAACTGTCAGACAATTTTGTCGTCGCTTTAAACGATCAATAAATGCTATCTGGCTGATGACGTAGCACCTACCGTGTAATTTAACGGTGTTCTGAAACAATTACAACAATCGTTTACGAGTGATGGATGGAATTGACAGAAAGTGACTAAGTGTATCTAAAAACGGGGGACTTCAGCTGGTCGTTTATTATTACACCGCCGTTTTGGAGTTAGTTAAAGTATTGATAAGCGTCTGTGGGGTTTTTAATTTTCTCTCGTATTTAGACGCATGTTTGTATTTGAAAGCTATAAAATGAAACTGAGAGCGTAATGATAAATAAAAAAAAGTTCTTAATTCCTTCCGTTCGATTTTTGAAAGTATTGTAGAATTTGAATTTCTAGTTCCGAATTAAAGAAATTCTTATTTATCAACTTTCATTTTAGACTTCAAAGAATTCCCCCCCTCCTGATTTATCTCAATGACTCTGAAAATGCTTAAAAATGTATTTCTTGAACCTTGAAATGCCAAAGTCGTCCGTAACAGTCCGTATCAAAAAAAATTTGCAAGAATGTTTGAAACCAATTATTTAAAGGAACTCACGATTTTATTCTTAGAATCACATAAAAAGTATTTATATTTGATGATTACTTCAGGCAACAGATATATATCTGTAATAATTCCTTTTAATTTCATTTTAAACCACTTTAATTCGTAATGGTCCTGACTCTTCGGAACTCGCGCTTAAATAATTAACTAGATTGCCCACTTGACGGGATTTAATCGTAACTGCGTCTCTTAGAAATTAGAATCTCAGTGAGTTTGTAGTAATCTCACGTAAGCATCATCATACGATATTTTTTCATCAATCAAAAGCTCCAACCACGGAAGTCATATGAGTTTCGAACTTCCGGTTGCCACTTCATATAAAAACCGAGACTCTAGAACCCCCCCCCCCTTCTTGCCAGCTTCTTGTCTTCGTCATTTTGTAACGCGCATGTCGTATTTGTATTATGTGCTCAATGTTTGTGCCGTAAGTAAGTGTCGTCTAGATCAGATATGGCGAGCTAGTGGTACGAGTGCCATTCATGGCACGTGATACATTATTTTGGGCACGCCATCGATCAAAACTGCTTGCATTTTAATTCAAAATAACAAAGTTCAATATGAAGTATTACGAACAAACGCGAGTGATCGGTCGTAGTTTTCAGCAATTTTCTCAATTCTAAGAATTATCGGAAACGCTCAAGTTTTTTACGTATCCTGATGTGACTTTATTTAATAAACTGATCTTATCCCTATTCGACTGGTTGGAGAAAGAAAAACTTGAAATGCAACTGATTGATTTCCAGTCTAGTTCAAAATGGTTTCAAAAATTTGTTGAAAAACGGGAAAGTTGGAAAATTGATTGCAACAGAAATATTAACAAGCAATATAAGTAAAAATAAAAGTCAGGAAATTTTGGAAACATGGAATTCGTTCCCAGGCACATTTAACAGTTTGAAGAAGTTGAACCATGCTATTTTAACCATATCTTCATCTATCTACACTTGTGAATCATTATTTTCAGAGATGAATAGCATTAAAGACTCGCTTAGAAACCGTTTGTCAGATGACTCCAATTCAGCCTGCATACTGCTAAAAGTAACATTTTACAATCCTAATATAAGTTATTTTTCCTCTAATCTGCAACAGCACACACACATTGATATTACTTTAATTTGAATTGCACGTATAATTAAAATATTTACTACTTATAAAATACGAAATGTACTTTCTCGTTGTAAATAAAGAGTTTGGAGTTGTTAGTAGTATCTAATTTTATTATTTTCCCAATAATCGCATAAGTCAAAATTCTTTGAAAGGCACGTCTATACCTCATTAAATATTTCTTCAGAAAAAATGGCATGTTGATCCATAAAGGTTCGCCACCCCTGATTTAGATGTTTATTTACGTTTGTGTCTAAAAGTGAAATAAAGTGGATTACCATTCAACAAGACTGCCTCCAATACCATCCATATTACATCAACCATCTAAAAATCGTTAAAGAAAGCCTTACCAATGGCCACGATCTTTCTTATACATATTTATAGTCATTTGAGGGCATTTAGGAATTCTTAGAAGTAATTTTCTGTTGTGTTTTTAAGGTTTTGTAACTTTTATATTCGGGTTTATTTATGACAATTTTGGTGACTCTTAAAACAGCCAGAGAAAAAATAAGCAAATATTTGTTTTGCTTTTTAAAATCATGCCTGAAATATTTAATTTAGTTAAATAAAAATTTAATACAGAAATTTAAACATAATTTCTATCAAACGAATCTTAACAATAAGCGAATTGACAACATTTATTATTAATTTGATCTAAGTTCCCTATTTTGTACTTTTATTTCTCGTGGATTTTAAGTCACTACATTCCAGTAACCTTTTAATGCCTTAATTTACGAGCTCGAGAATAGTCAAGTATCTTAGAACATTTTATATTCATAATACTACTATAATAATCTATGATTCCAATCTGTTTGAGAGAGAATCTGTGCATATGAAATATATTTTTTTAAAAATGGGAACGTTTGCCTTCCTGTTTTCTTTATGCTTTTGTTGAGTGAATGAGGAATTTTGCAGCACCCAGTATATTTACCGGATTTGTCACAAACCGACTTTCGTTTTTTTTAAATACACTCATGTCCATAAATTAAGGATAATGAAGTTCAGGCAAAGAACGAGACTGAAGCAAAACAAATTTGACTTATTTGTAAAGTCTATTAGTTAAACAAAAGGTAAAGAGCAAAAAAGATGCTATATGTTTGACATAATTAATAAAAATTGCGATTTTTACTCCCCGGAGCAAATTTAAAAAAAGAAGCAATTTACAAAAAACAGTATAACATGGTTAGTATGATGGTTAATACGGAGTATGTCTCCCGGACGATGCAATACAGGCCTTACAATGCCTACGCATGCTGAGTATCAAATTATCAATCTGATCTTGGGGAATATTACACCACTCATCAAGCAATGCCCTCCGAAGTTCCGGTAGACAGGTGGGAGGGGGTTAACGGGCTGCAATTCGTCGGCAAAGCATATCCCACACATGCTCTATTGGATTCAAGTCTGGTGTGTATGCTGGCTAATCCATACGGGTGATATCCTCCGATTGAAGGCATTCGTCTACAATGTTTGCATGGTGAGGACGGGCGTTGTCATCCATAAACAGAAATTCAGCACCCATGGCGCCCCGAAACAAACGTACATGTTGTTCCAGAATGACATCCCGATAGATGTGGCCTGTCATTGTTACGCTCTGAACATGCAGGTCAGATCTATAACCAAGAATAATTCCTCCCCAAACGAGCCATACTGCACCACCGTAACGGTGTGGTTTAATGGTGTTCTCTTGGTGGTAACGGGTACCTGGCACTCTCCATATGAAAGTCCGGCGAGAATCAGACTGCAAACTAAACCTGGACTCGTCGGAAAACATCACACAAGACCACTGTTGCGGTGTCCACAATGCATGCTCTCTACTCCAGGTTAATCACAGGCGACAGTGAGTTGCGGTAAGGGGAACACATCTGATAGGCCAAAGAGCATATAGACCAATGTGCCCTAAGCGTCTGTACTCGGTCTGCCTTGAAACTGTCGTACCGGTAGCTGAAGAGAGCTGACGAGACAGGTCTGATGCTGTGCTCCGTCTGTTTCTTTTGGCAGTAACTGCCAAATACCGGTCCTCATTCTGCGTTGTAACTCGGGGTCGACCTGTGCTGTAACATCTACTCACATTACCATCATCTTGGAATCGTTGCCAAAGCCCGCAGATGATACTCTGGGCGATTCCAAGTTCCTTGGATACTTCCAGCTGGGTACGTCCACATTCCAATCGTAAGATAATTCTACCACGTAAAAAATCATCCAAATGCTTCCTTTGTGCCATAACTACGTGGTTATTGCACTGAAAGGCTTTTAAAGCGCTTGTGAACAATTTTACTTCTTTGCCCCTATTTCTTATATACCCCTCTCTTACACTCTCGTCATTGTGACGTAGTATCCGCGCCATCTGGTGGTTTCCTGTAATTTGCATATTCTTCTTCAAGATGTGTGTGATAATTCTACAGGTGAAATTTTTATTTTAGATTTCAATTTCTGTGTGATTCTGAATTATCCTTAATTTATGGACATGAGTATATTTAAATCAGTTTTTATGGGTTAAATAGTGTGAAAAGGAAGATAGCTGGAAAAATTCCTTTTTAGAGCTTATTGATTTTAAAGATCAGAACTTCTTTAAAACAGGCATCTATTCATTAAAATATATTTAGAAAAGGTGTATTAAAACAAGTGAATATGCTTTTATTAAATAAACATCTTTTGAAAAAATATATGCAATTTCATATTATCACTTAAAAATTCCACTTGTCATAAGCAGCAACTTGATATTATAGGACATAAAATAACATTCATAATAAAGTTTAAAATTCAGGAAATTTTTCAAACCAATTTTCATATTAAGAGGTTATTTCACATAAATCATAAAATAAAAGACTTAATATTATTAAAAAAATTCGTAATAATATAATTAGAATTACTTTAAATAATAAGACTTGCAAGTAGAATATCAAAAAAATTGGCACGATTTATAATTTGAGTTATTACAAGGTTTAGATTTTTTTTAAAAACCTCTTTAATCAAAGATACACATAGCATATATTTTTTAAAAAAAAAAAACTATCTGGGTTGAAAAATGTGATGAAAATATAAATACATAAAAATAAAGTTTACTTTAATATTTTTTTATTTTTCACAACATTGATTGATGAGGTAACTTCACAAAAAGGCTTTTTAATCAGTTTCATGCAAGAATGAATTTTAAGGAAATGTAAGGGCTTGATTTTCCATTTAATAAAATGATGCATGCATAAAAGATTTTTTAAAAAAGATATAAAAACATTAAAGAAAAGGAAAAGTTTTCAAAATGAGTAACTCATTAATTTCAAGTCCATCATTTGAGGCTTCCATCATTTTAAATTTTCATAACTTAATGAAACAGTATTATTTGCATTTTATTTAGAATATTACTGGACAATTTTTTTTATAAATAAAATTTTTCATACATAAATAATTTTTTTAAAAATGTTTACTAATAGTTCTGCTAAGAAAGAAGACAAGAAAAACATTTTAAGAAATTAGTGTATGAAATTTCAGAAGTTCGATCCTAATTTTTTATTAATATAAGATGTATTTATGTAAGTAGTTTTTTTTAACTAAAAATACAGATTTCCATGGCTACAGTAAACAACACATTTTTCATTCAACTGAAGTGTTTTTGCAAATTTAATCAACAACAATATTTGCATGAGATCTAGATTGTCCATCGGTTATTGAACCCATCTTAAGACCATATGAAAAATGGAATTATAAAAAATAAACCTAAAACCAACATTTTTATTTTTGTTCCATTTCTTCTAACAGCGACTGATAGTAAAATATGCTTTGCTATAGTACCAGAAAGATTGAACACCTGTAGTCTGATATTGAATTGGGTCTACTGTTTAAATGAAAAATAAACTGCATACAAACTTATCAAATCAGATATTAGTCTTTTAATATAAGCAAACATATTTTTGTTATGTCTCTTACGGATTTTTAATCACAATTTCAAAATAAATCCCTGAAAGTACGGATATTTTATGTAATTAATTTCGTCAAATATATTGCTATTAATATAAGTATTTCACTCAATGAGAAAAATTCGTTATAAGATTAAGCAATGTCTTTTATTTATATTTTACACTGCAGTCAAATTCTGTATTTTCTTTTTTAAAAAAAGAGTCAGATATTTAAAAAAAAAATTTTTTTTTTATTTAGTTAAATGTGAATATATTCTTCAACAATAAATTTATTTAAGCTTATTTTAATTAAACTTTTCTATCGATGCTGTTATATATTTCCTTATTTTAGGTCCGTGTTCAATTCCAAACAGACATTGCAAAATTTCCATCCATTATAAACAAGCCAAACCCCGCAACATACGGATAACTACCAAAACAACAATATAAAAACAGACGATAACGTTGTGGCGGGTCCTCTTTCAATAATCCTCTTGGGGGAAAATATTTCTTTAACTGTTTGAGTTTAAACCCGGCTTCCGTATATAGAACTTAATTTTATGCTAATTTGAGTGCTATTTAAACACTAGCAAAGTGAGTGTTATAGTCGTTAAGCTGCTATTACAGTGAGAATCGGAAGCTTTGATGCTCTTATTAAGAAGCTTTGTATCCGAATATTCAGTTGACCCGGACGAGGCATGGCTAGTACTGTTTTCAGACTCAGTTAAGTTCTTAGTTATTTGTCTTAGAAATTTAACGTAGTTAATTAATTTGACTGCTCGTTCAGTTTATAATCTTGCTTGATAGTAAATTGATCGAAACAAATTAACTTTGTTATTTTTATAACGATGTCTGTTCATTCGAAGTCCGAACCTGCGACTTAAGGGTCACGATAAAGTTACGATTGAATGAAATTTAATCGAGAAAAAAACAATCGCTGCCACACAGTCCTAAGCGAAAGAATCAATTTTTTTCCTTTTAAGAATATGAATTTCCCCATCGGGTAGGAAAGGTGCCCCAAAAATTCCCCATAGTAGGGATTAACAAGAGTGGTTGAGTGTATAGTAACGTCGCTCTGCAAAACTACACGGGCTATTGATGATGGACCTCGTAGTTTTCAACTATAGTCAAGTAACGAGAACAACACAGGAGCTGGCACTCTCCTCTCCTAACTTCCACACCACACCAACGGGTGGACGTTTGGGCCTCGACAGGCTGAACGTGCAACGGCAGCTTCTACACGTCGGGTCTTCAGCGACACCAGGCTCAAAGTCATGACACGACGCCTGACACGTGTGACCTGCCCACGCATGTGACCTTGACCACTAAGTTACTGCGGCTACAAGAACATGTGGCAAGAGTCATCACAGATGCATTACAATGATGAATGAAAAGTAGTATATATGTATCATTTAATTCTCCCTTATTAAAGCAAACTGAAATCTTTTTATTTTTACTATTATTTATCGACTTCTTGTATCGTACTTAGTATCGTCTACTTCTTACTAACTCGTTATCAAGTGCACGTCGTTATCAATTATAGTTAAAAAAATGTAGTGATCAGACATAATTATTTACCTCTTTCACCTGGAAACTCTTAGTCTTAACTTCGTATTATTCATCATAGTATTCATGCTATAAATAATTAACTACATGAACATGGCTGCTTTTGAAAACGTGCAAGTTCTAGTCTCATGATAACATCAAGTTCTATTTATTTGTTCTTTTAGCAAAATTCCTTCTTGGCGCTCCTCTTCAGTTAAATTCGTCAGTGAAGCTTCATCGCCCGAAACTTCATTGATGAAGTCCTCAGATTTTGATAAACCTGCAACTCTGCAACCTTTCGAGCATTTATGATCCAGTATTGCATCCTTAAGGCTGAAAGTATCAATTCCGAACCACCATGAAGATATTTGTGGTGATAATGTCTCACTTGGCGAGTTATTTTGAACGTTTTTTGTTGTGATAATAAGGAATAAATTTATTACAGCATCTCGAAAATCTTTTATATATATACAGTCCACTCTCGATAATTAAAACCTTCAATAATACGAACCTCTCAATAATTCGAAGTATATGCTCAGTCCCTAGAAAAACTCTTGATATTTCGAACTAAAACAATACGTTTTGGTGCACTCAATATTTCGAAGTAAAATCTGTGGCTCGCCAGACTACAACACGCGATAATTCGAAATTATCTTATAAAACTCTCGACAATTCGAACACTCACTATCATGTACAGTACTGTAGAAAACAGGTTGGACCTTACAAGTTTTGCGTTGTATTGTCTCTGCGTGTCTCCTCTAAAACGTAGTCCCTTTGATGACCATCTTTCTACTACCCCTTCTTTGTGTTTTCCAGTTCCTCAGGCGAAAAAACACTTCTATTCCTTTCCTTCATGTGGACAATAGACCAACCCTATTTGTTGTCAGCCATCCGTGTCTTTCGTTTAACACGCGGCCTTACTATACATGTGTTCAGAAAGGATGGAGCGCTATTTGAAGAAGAGATGCGTAGGATTGTGTATGCATGTATTGAAAGTATTCTTTTAATACAGGACTTTTAATTTTTGCATAATATTTATACTGTATAATATGTACTTTTTAAAAATACTTTAAAATAATTTTATACATATGTATAATTTTTTTTACATAGTTTCAAATTTAAATGTGTTAGAAAAAAAATTCTCTTCGTGTATTTGGGAGTTTTTTTCAGCCCTCTTGATAATTCGAAGTTTTTCATTGGTCCCTTCAACTTCGAATTATCGAGAGTCGACTGTATATAGAAAGATAAATGCTTTAAATGCCTTCTGCTTTAAAATTGCGTATTAAATTTCAAGATTCAAAAAATATCAAATATTTAAATTATAATGGTAGAAAAAAAGGCTACTGCTGTATATTTTTTCACAGCAACCAAATATACGATTTGTAATTAGAAATACCAATTATGTATACTAAGTAAAACAAGAAAGTAGCTCGATAAAATACTTATCCTGCAAAATTACATTGTTTCTTCATGTATTGAATAAATTACTATTTTTACAAATATTTCATAAATTTTTAACAGAGTTGATTACATTTTAAAATTTGTTTGACTTTTCAATTAAAGTATTATATTTAGTTGAAACCTTTAAAGTTATTGTTAGAAGAAATCAGCTTAATTATTGGAATTTAAACTTTTACGTTTCTAATTAGTACTCTAATGAAACTCAGTTTGTTTATTATTTCTCAAAAACAGTGGGAAATTCTACCTTTTTTTAACACTGTTAACATAATTAATTAAATTTGTATTATTAAATAATACATAAAAGGTATTCGCACTAGTAGTTAAGTATTAACTATATTTTTCGATGTTATATCAATTAGTAATATACTCGATTTGCAGAAAGTGTGTTTTTAATTCAAAAATAATTTATTTCATTAACGAATTGCACGAATTAATCTTTTAATGAGTTGTAAAATTGTTTTCAATTAAATTACTGAATAAAATTATATTATTTATTGAATAAATATAAGAATTTTCTGTTTTTTTATAAATTAATTTCGATTAGTATATCTAATTTATATATACAAGTGCTAACTATTTAAATGTTTTCGTTAATTATCTATAAAACAGATATATAGTACATACACTCACGCACATATATATACGAGCTTTTAATTTAATTATAATCTTTTGATTATATTTATCCACTTCCCATTCGATCAAAAAGCAAAAATTAATTACACATTAATTTAAACATTTAGGGATTTTCTTCTTCTTTAATATATCGAATGAAGTAATTTGTAATGTTATAAAACAATGCATTTGTATTGTTGTTCAACGAAACAGCTTACGTACTGCAAATATAGCGCAATGGGAGGTTTCATAAATCTAAAACAAATATTGTGAGCCACTATTTGGTCATGAATGGTCATGTCAAATTGGCCATGTTAACATGAGTGGCCATGTTAACTGAATGGTCATGGCTGCGACCTCATGGCAGGCGTTGTCAAATCACTGGTACGAAACTTGGGGCCGCTGAAGACTCAACGTGTAGAGTGACTGACACTCGAGGGACTGTCGAGGCTCAAAGTTATCCTGTTGGCAAGATGTGGAAGTTTGGAGAGGGGGTGGCAGCTTCGGTTTTATCCTCGTAACGTGACCATGGCACGAGATTTGCTGCGAATAATCCTCGTTTAGCTTCAGATTGCGACCTTACACTAGAATCAAATCAAAACAGTATAAGGAGTGGTGCGAGAGAGTAAGATTCGGACGCAGTACAGTATAAGGTGTCATCAGTCGCGCACACAAGGGGGGTGTTCTGGGGGTCCGGACACCCCCCCCAAAGCCCTTGAGTTTTTTTCGATTAATGATTATCCTATATACATATATAACATAAAATTTAATTAAGTACTTGTAATTAACAATGCTAACAATGCTAATTATTAATTCAATAGTTTATTTTTTATTGTTTTTTGTAAAAAAAATCATCAAAATCAGAAGAATCAATTGGTGTTGTCTTGAGATATGGTACGAGATGGGGGACTTTTGACCATGGACTCCCCTCTTGAAAAATTTTGTGTGGGCTACTGAGTGTCATATATATAAGTTTTTGATCAGATTGTTGACAAATTATTCCATTTTGGAAGAGGTGCAGTGGACGCGGTTGCCTAGTGGTCAAGGTAACGGACACGTGACTGTCGTGAGTTCAAACCTGGTACCGCTGAAGACCCACCATGCAGAGGGGCCGAAGCACATTAAATATGTAGAGGCTCTTGTTGGTTTGGTGAGGAAGTTAGGAGATGGGGTGCCAGCTCAGGCGTCATCCTCGTCACTTGACCATGGTTCAAAATTACTAGGTCCGTCACCAAAAGCTTTCGAGTAGCTGATTAGTGAGACGTTAATATTCACTCTCTCGCAAGAGGTGCAAACGTTGGGATTTTTACGAACTTCTGTGACTGTTGGTTCCAGAAAAAATCCTTCACAAGCACCAAATGCATGTGTGGAAACGAAATGTGATGACCAATGAAATGTGGATAACAGAGTGTGAAAAAGCACATCTATCAACACATTGTACTATTTAAAAACGGGCTGCAGTTCAAAAGATTACAAAACAGGTTAACACTGGTGTGTAAGAAAATGTTAACACCTACGACATTAAAATCCTTTTTTTGCTATGCGATGCAGAAACTCTCGTCCTATCAGGGTACTTGCGCTGACCACACATCACAAGGTGCTAAGATTAACATGGGCACTCGATTCACCACATGAAAGGATGGATTCTACTTGCTAGCTGGGTATTCATCAAACTGATGGTGGGTGCTTTCACGTAAGAGGAACTTTTATGTGGATTGAAATAAGCCCCTAGAACATGTTAAATCTATTCTTAACAATGTTGCCATGGTAACCTTGATGATCAAATGCCTCAGTTTGTGCATTTTCAGCATTTCATTAAAGATGCCTTGCTCCAACAAGACCATACACAAGACAACCACTCGTTGACTACATGCCAAAGGGCAGATGAATACTCTGAATTTAAAAACTATTCCCCCCTGGCCATCTAGATCACCTGATCTCTTTCTATAGAGAAGGATGCTCTTTGACTCTTCTTTTTTAAAACCTTCGTGTACTGTGAGAGATTAGTGAAAGATCCAATGCTTCAAGTGTCTTGCCGAATCCATATTGCTACTTATATCAAGCGAAAGGTGGAGCTGCACGATTTTAGATAGGTTTTTTCCTAAATATATTATTTTTTGTGTATTGTGTTTAGAAAAATATTTTTCCAATCGAGCTGTTTTCTTTTTAGAAGCAAATGTTCCAACTGTAGAAAACATTTCTATTTCCCCCTTAATTTGATATCTATCTCGAAATTCCCTAATGCAGCTTTCAAAGGAAAAAAAATGTTTGAAATACCTTAAACTTTTTGTTTTTATCTTTTTACTAAAAGACATTCAGAATGCGTTAATTTTTGCAGTTTTTTGTACATCTAAGATTAGTTTTATTCTCAAGTGAAGAAACAAGTTTTTATCCATCACATCCAATTCGTCGTCGCGCAAGATATTTCAAATTAAATTGTTTGTTTTATATCAGTCTTTGCAAAGCCGATTCTCTGTGGTGTTGTACATAGTCAAGGGAAGAAAATTATTGTTATGAAAAAAAAAAAGGGTAAACACAAACTGAAATTGATATGTAAACAAAACTTCGAAATTTTCCTGTGTGTACAAGAAAAAACTCTAAGGGAAAAAACATAGGAAATTAAAACACTCTTTTAAGTCTTGTTAGGACATGCCAGCTTAGGAATTTAAGATTATATATATATATATATATATATAATTCAAAGATTTTAAAAAATAATTTTTCTCTTCTGTTCGAATCAAGCCTGGGGAATAAAATGGACAGATTATTGTAGCATATTTAATAAGTATATAGTTTTAAAATATAAAGTGTAAATATATATCATACTCCCAGGAGTTATTGATTAGTTTAAAATGTTGTGTAGGAAATGATTTATCTCACTGGAATTTACAAAATATTTGCAATAATAATAGAGACGCACAAAATCAAAACAATTATCACTGTACAGTTTGAAATGTAGGAATAATTGAATTATCTGCTTAAAATTTAAGTATAAAGTTTATAGTTTATAGTTAAATATATAGTTAAAAATATAAAGAGTGTAAATATATTTCATACTCCTAGGAGTTATATTGATTAGTTTAAAATGTTGTGTAGGAAATTATTTATCTCAATAGAATTTACAAAATATTTACAGTAATAATAGACACGCAGAAAATCAAAACAATTAACATTGTGCGGTTTGAAAGAAAAGAATAATTGAATCGTCCGCTTTAGAATTTAACTGTTGCTTTCAGTACGTATTTAACTAATTTTCGTAGTAAAGGAACATTATAGAACTATTTATCTTAAAATCTTAATGAAAAGTGAGTTAAATCTCTAAAAGGTTTTATTATATGTAAGTCTGTTCAGCAGCTATTAAATGCTGCGATAGGATTATAGAAATGCATCGCGCTTTTTAATTTAAAAGAAATGAATGATTTTCTAATTATTCTTTCTGTTTAACTAACCTATTAATTCCATCACTTAGAAAATGCTATTTTTGAATTTGTTATGGGATCAAGGATTTGTCGGATACCATAAATTAATTAAATTTAATTCACTTTGTCAAATTAATATGAATAAATATGTCGTCAGCGAGTTATATAGATATGGGAATACAAAATTAATTGATAAATTTTGTTTTTAAGTATCCGACTACCCCAAAATTGTGAATTTTGCCAAAAACTGACAAATATTTTTATGATTTAATTTTATAGGCCATCTTATTAGATTTATAAAAATACCAAGTTTATTATTACAAGTGTTTTAGTAAAAGCAGTTGGCATTACTTTAAGCAAGATGACATACTTTAAAACGCGTTTTACTCGAAATGTGTCTTTTTGAAAATGTTCAAATGGAGCCAGCGTTTACTAAAAAAATTTTGTAAATAATTAACTGAAATTTTGTGCGTGTTCTGTGCTTCAGTAGAAGTGTTTTAGCCTTCAGATTTATCTATCATTGTTTTATTTCAAAATTTACAGTTCATTATGGTAACATAATTACTGTTTTTGTAAGCAATTTCATGTAATAACTAAGATAAAATGCTTTAGTTTTTGTAAAAATAAAAATATCTCTTATCTTGAAGGTCATCTCAAAAATTAATTGCATAGCAACACATCAGAATTGAAAAATTAAAAATTTGTTTATAAAAATTTGGTACAGAATGGGCCGCGTTTATGTTATTTTTTGTAAGTTTTTACCAATTGTTTCACATTTTAGTAACAATAATTTCTTTTTCTCTTCTTAATTTTAGCACATTTTTCTTAAAATGTATTAAACAAATCTAAAAACCCCAAAAAATCACCATATCTTCATTTTAAAAAAAAAACATTTGTCGGAGGTAGTTGGATACCTTAAGTAGAATACTTAAGGAATATAATTTTAAAATTGCTTATAACTTTAAAATTTATCGGACTCATTTTCTGGATTTTTTGTTAAAAATTGAAATTTTTATTAAATTGAATTTTTTGTTTTAAATTAGCATTGAAAAATTATCTCCAAGTGTATCTCCAAGGTTGAGTGGCTACTGTAGGTAGTGGCCATGGTCATCCTTGACCATACGGGTCCGTCACCAATAGGGACGTCTTAAGACTCTTCGAGACCCTGGGCCCAGGAACATTTTTGAGGCCCTGGGCTCCTATGCAAAAGTCTGCCCTAACTGAGATCTTTAAAAGTAGACAGTATATAGCATGCATTGTCAAGTACTCGTTCAAACGATTACTTGAAACAAATAAATTTGCACGACTCACAATCTCAAAAATCTAGGCACAAACCGGCTCGACCGATGGCCGCATTTCGACTAAATGAGTTGAAGGATTATTTATGGTATTCTCAGACATGGACAGCGGTCATCAAATAAAAATACAGCCTTAACACTTTTACCAGTTGACATGCAGTTTGAAATTCCCTGTTTTTTTCGGAGAATATATACGGGAATAATATTCGACTATTTAAACCATAGGTTCCCAATCTTTTTTGAATTAGAGCCCCCTTTCTTCATGGAAATTTTTCGATACCACTCTCTTTTCTAGACAATATTTCGATACTGCCCCCTCCCACTCTAGAGAAATAAGAGAGTACATAATACATGGTGAAAACAACAGTTAAGTTTTAAAAAATATCCTATTACTAAATGAATACGTTTTTTAATTTCATTTTTTTTCTAAAGCCCCAATTTTCTTACCTGCAAATCTGAAATATCTATTGACACAAATATATTTAAATGTGTAATATTATATATTTTAGTCATAGGTAGGATATTGTTGGAATTGAAACGAAACGCTACTGATTTTCTTTCTTATTTAAAAGAGGGGAATAAAAAAAAAAAAGTTTTAGCTTACATGTTATAAAGACAGGCAGGGGTTTTAAGGATACGAAGTAATTCATAATAAACGATTGCTTTAAAAATAAGTATAAATTGACAGTTTCAGCCTATAAAGAATCACACGTTAATTCCTGGTTAACATATTTTATTGTTTCTGGGAAAATATACGTAATGAAATGCAGTGGACGAAACATTTTTCCTACTGCTCATAAAGACAACACGTGCACTACAGAAGTTAAAATGCACTATATTATTCCATTTAATGTAGGTCTGAATGTAATGTAATCTTTAAGTTTATCCACTTCCCGAACTACCGAAATATGTGAATTTTCGTACATATGATATCGAAATCATTTAAATACATGCAATCGACATAAGGTAAACAGTATTAAAGTTTATTTTTGTTAGTACATAACCAGCGTGTTTTTTTAGTCTTTTTTGGTAAATCTGCCCAAGCCCCCTCCGTGCCATCTCGACGCCCCTAATTTTCTCTGGGTCTCTTATTCCTCCCTGAAAGCCCCAAACCTCCACAAGGGGGCTTTATCGCTCACGTTGAGAACTTATGATTTAAACTATCCGGATCTTGATCTTATTAAACAGAGTTGAGAATGAAACGAGGCCCCCACAGAGAGCGAGGCCCTGGGCCCGGGCTCAGTTGGCCCATGCATTAAGACGTCCCTGGTCACCAATAGCCTTGTATTGCCTTAAAGTGCGACTTTAATAAGCGCTTCACTCATTTCATTGGTTGAAATAAGCTGCAATACAATTATTTCGTTAAAAATGTTTTTCAAAAAATTTTCTGATTATTGTGACAAATTTCAGTTTGAGCTTTTTTAATACCAATTTAAAATTCACTCTTTGGAGCCAGTTTATGTGTAACTTACTTACGATTTGTTTCTGGAACTAAATTATTAATTTTGCTGCTTTTAGACTTGCTTTTTAAATTCAGTTCTTATATTACTTCTTAGCGTCAACATTAGATTAAACAACAAAATTGGTGTTTTTTCCATGATGCAGATATTTACAAATATATGTTCCTTTATTTTTAAAAGCGTTCGTAATTGAAAAATTTAGATATTTTTCTTTGTTGCTGTTCAGATGTTGGACAATGCTCAGTATTCATAATGCACTTTAATCCTTTATCTACCGACGGTACTTATATAAGTACCACTCATTTTAAAAATACATAGAATAACCATTTTTGTGAATACTCTGACGATACTTAGCAGGAATATTCTTTTAAATCCACTCTTTCAAGATATATTTCAGCACGGATTCTATGAGGAGTATTTTAGCGGGAAGGCGAGTGTATCGTTTTATAACAGAAGTTGCGTTTTCAGCTGACATTTTGATCGGATTGCGAAGAGTGTCATTTTTGTTCCGAAAAAGTAGTTAATGTCAAAAGGTACGCGTCTTATTTTTTTATATGTTAAGGAAGACCTTAGAAAACGATTAGACTATTTCTTTTAAGAGAACAGTGTGTATAATTAATTTTACAGTTGAATAACTTTATGATACTTATAAGTACCGGCAGCACACTAAATGTTGGAGAGAGTATTTAGCCCCCCCCCCCTCCGTGGGCTTATTGTTTTTTTTGTTTTTTTTTCGTGTTGTAAAATCATCACTATAGTGCAATAGACTTAAGCATTTTTTTTTTTTTGGCATTTCTTTTAGCGAAACGGATTTATTTTGCTTTTTTATTGTTTTATTTTAACGTTTTCAAAAAATTTGGAACTTTGAATCTAAGGGTGCCACACAATTAAATGAAATACCTATTCTTATTTCAAAAATTTACAACATTTTTATTTTTTTAAGAGTAACTGAGATTTAACAATTTTTGGAGATTTTCAAGGTGCTATTTTTGATAATATTATTATTATTTTATTTTCTTAGAATGTCTGGAAAAAAGCAACTCTGTCTTCAAGAGACTTTGGATTTATTACAAAACATACTATTTGAAATCAATGACTTATTAACAGATGATTTTTTCAGATAAAGTAGCCCCAGCAAATTATCCGCTGAAATTTTCGTTAGATTCTTAGGATGACGATCAAGAGACTGAACTCTAGGTGGCGGTAGTTCACGTTAAGAAAATACAGCATTTCTTACCCCAGGATGCAGTACTTTAAAAACGTTCGATTGAAAACTCACTCAAAATGAACAAAATGTAATGAATTTCTGTGTATTAATGGGGGAAAAACTGTTTCTTTGAATATCATCAAATTAATTTTATGAATAAAAAAATAAATATAAATTTTAAAATTTTAATAATTTTTAAAAATAAATATTTCGTGCCGTAAAATATTAGTGTTCTCTGTGGTTGCTTAGCATTTTTAAGAGTTAAAACTGCTTTAAAAAAGTCATACGGCCTTTTCGTATTATGAGAATACTTTTGACCTTTGTGTATTGACGGTACTTTAAAGCATCAATTTAATTAATCAATTAATTAATCAAATCAATTCATTAATAACGAACAAAATTTCTCAAAGTTGAGTACTTTATTTATGTATATCCCATAATTTTAAATACAGTGATTAAAAAAAAATTGCTGAGGGAAAAAATTTGCAGTAAATACTAATGCGGTAAATAAAGGGTTAAGGACATACAGGAGACGGGGTCTCATAAACTTGAACGAATTTTCAGAAAAAAAAAACATTTTTGTTCGTTAGAATTCTAAGTAGAAGTTACGTAGATTTAGCGGCATGCAAAAGTTATTCTAATATAAGACGTTTTTTCAATGATCCGCAATGTTTTGTAACAAAAATTGTGTACTTTTCAATTTCTGTTTGATTACATTACATTAATTTTTCAAGGATTGATTTTTTTTATACAATATACTTCTTTCGATTAAAATTTTTCTCGAATACCGTAATATTTTTAAAAAATATTTTTACAGCTAAATAAATTTAGAGTCTTATTATTGTGATCATTCATGTAATTTCACAAAACAGTAAAATGTCGTTTATCCGAACGTTTATTATCAGGAGCTTCAAATATCCGAACCAAAGTCCGGATCCGTTTTCGAACAGTACAATACTCACGATTTGTTTCATGTGAGGCTAGAAGTGACGGGAAAACCCAAGGTGAGGGATATTCTGGGAATTTCAGCTGTGTGATTTGGTAAACACATGCGCGGAATATTAGGTCAGTTTGCTTCCAAGTGAGGGGGTGTATACGTGCTCTTTGTTGAGTTTTGTTGATGCAGAAACCTGGATGCCATGCGAAGCAGTAGACTGTGGATTTCAAATGCTAAATGATGACGAGATTGTGATTTCCGTGCAAGAAGAATCCGACCCTGTTGACGATGAAACGGATGAAGACGAGGACAACAATAACGAAAGTAGCAAATTCTGACACGTTTTTTGCGTTAGAGACAGCTATGGAGTGGTACGAACACCAATGAGAGTGCTGTCCTACTCAACTAGTGCTGCTGAAGAGAATCAGAGACCTTACATTGAAAAAACGAAGGTGTACAATGGTAAAGCGAAAAATAAGTGATTATTTTCCACAATCAAGGTAAAATTGCGACATTTTCGACTTATTTTGTTATTTCTTCAAGCACGTTTCCCGCGTGTGATGATTTTCAATATTTGTATAGTGTCCAGTATCATATACTGCATGGATCGCATTCGGATTTCGGTTATCCGAACAAATGCGTATCTATCCGGTCCCAATTGATTCGGATAAACGACGTTCTACTGTAAAAATGAGTATTTGAAATTTTTTTTTAAAAAAAGGTTTTTTTTTTTAGTAACATCTTTTCTCTCGGTTGCTGGAGATTTGTGGAAGTGATTTCTTGAAAAGGGACGGAAATGTGTAACAGGAAGTTGGGGAAGCGCGCGCTATTTAATTTGACCAATCAGCGGGCTTGGTGGTGTTTCTTCACTATCCTCGCAGTGAAGTTCTGTTTTTTCTCCTTCATTCGGGCGGGGCTCCGCCCCCCCCCCCCTCCCTGTGGTGTAGGCCGTGGGACCTTTGTTTTTGTTTTGTTTTCTCACTTTAGGATCAAAGAAGAAACTAAGTCCTTTAGCTGGATCTTGTAAAGATATATCCACGTGGGGTCTAACTCTAGTAGCCATCAAGTCGCCTGCCTTTTTTATATTGTTAAATTTAGCATTTCGAAAGATTCTAATTCAAAAACTTGGTTTCGTTTGCGCTTGACTCTAAATCCACTTCGCACATACCAGCAAGTCTTATTAGACTTCACCAAGGATAAACTTGCGATCCTTACGCTCAATTGTCAAAGTCTGAGGGCTCACCAAACAGATTCCGACGTTATTTCACAAAATTGTTCGTAAGGCAGAAAACAGGTTCATGTTGGCAGAGCTGTGGTTAGATAATGACGAACGTGTTTCGATACCAGACTTCGATTGCTGCGTACAATTCAAACGACCGGGCCACAGAGCAGCTGGTGTTGCGATCTATCGCAAACAGAACAACTCACATGTTGTGGTTCCTCATATGGATATTACTTATCGTCAAACAAGTGGACTGGGTATTGTTAATCAAGATATTGGGGACATATGTGCGGCAGAATGCTTATTTAAAAATGGACAAACAGTGATTTCGGTGGTCGGATACATTTTTCCGAATTAAACGGTTCAAAAAATTAAAGATTTCCTGCATTTTTTACTTTTACCATATACCAAAGGTGGTTCTGCTCTTTAAAAAAAAAGACTATCACTCGCTTCCCATGATTTTGAGTGGTGATTTTAAAGTTAACTTCAGTTTGCTAGAAGCCGAGCCACTCATAGCTTTTTTTGAATGATGAACTCAAGCTCGAAATGAACACAAATCCAAATGTTTCGACAACTAACAGTGGTACTGTTATTGACGCTATTTTTCAACGGTTTTTAAATACTTTGAAATCACAAGTATATGTGTCATATTTTAGTTATCATTACCGCTCTTCCCCAAATTGAACAAGAATAATTATTTTTTATAAAAAATTGCATTACTCCTTGTGTTAATTAAATAAAATTTTCATTACAGATATATAATTATTCCATAGAAAATTATTTCCAATCATTCTCGATTCATTTTTTTTCCAGGATTTAAGTTGCTATTGCAAATATACCACGATAGTATGTCAGATGTTACACATCGTATGCGACTACTGTAAGACTCGTTTCTTTTTTTTTCTTTCTTTTTTTTTTCTGATATCTGAATTAAAAATGACCATTATCTATTTTATGTTTAAAGATAAACAAATTTTTTTATAAAATTATTACCTTTCATTTTAGATCTTATACACAAATTTAAGTACGTTTGGGAAAAAGACCTATACAAAAATTTTCGTAATGAAAAAAATGAATATTTTATAAGAAAATTATTGTAAGTACAAGAGTATGTTAAAAACATTTGGGCCAAATTTTACGAAAGCTGAACGAAGATTGTAAATTTAAGCATTCACTGTCCCCTGCGCCCTTAAAAAATATTCCTTTTGTTTACTTGAATTTGTATTTATTTAAATCTTCCAAATAAATCGAAATGCACATCTGATCTCCAGTGTGGAAAAGCAGAAACACAATAACCAAGTTAGCCAAACAAATTCCATTTCAAACCGCAACTCTTATTACCAAACCCCTTCTTGACATCTGACACTGGTCTAAGCAGCCATAAATAAATTTCCAAATTCAATCTCCATTTCCAAAATCCATCCAGGGGTTGATTTCAATAGCACTCGACAGTCCCTTAGGTCTTCTTTCCCCGCGATTTCTCCATTTGACATCTCATTTAAATATTCCTTCTTCAAAGTCGGGTTGGTAAAGTGTTAAGAAATCTCTCTTGAATGTGTGTAACCAATTTTTAAAAGGTTTCGCCAAATGAAGCCTCATCGCGTAACCTTGGCTTTTTAATGAGATTCAATTCGATGGAGGTTTCTGGTAAAGATGTCGATGGTCTTTGGTGGAGAGGTTTGTTGGTGCAACTCGTTTAAGATTTAGGGCGTCTCAGTAACCACTTTTCTTATCTTTGGGGGAGACAGACCCTTAAGAAAATATTTTGATTTCAATAGGAAGGTTTTGATGTTTGTTATTCGTGCCGACTGAAGTCTTCGATTTGGAATATGATATTTCGGTAGAGTGCTGATGAAATAGGATTTGTTGGGGTGGAAGTTTCGTAAAAGGAGGTTTCTTGTTTAGTGGAAAATAATTTGGAAGATTGTTAGAATGAAATTATTTTGTAAATCAAAACTTAATTTTGTAGAAGCATTTAATGAAATCAGTAGAGCTTCGTAATTTAAGTTTTGGGTGTTTTGAATTTAGTTTTCTAAATATGGTTTATGAAATACAACGAACCCTTGGTAAAGATTCGAACAGTTTGGAGAAGAATTAAGTGGGATGGTGATTACTGATTCAAAATATTTTACTACTCTGTTAAAGATTTCTTCACAGATGGAAAATTCGACCAATTAATTTAGTTTATGGTGAAATTTGTTAACTGAAATAATTGCGATTTATTTCATTTTAATTTGATTAATAAGAAAAGTTTCTAGATGTCCAGGCTTTTAGTCAATTTAGTTGTGCAAAATAGTCCTATTTAAATTATTTTTGATCTAATGTATAAACTATTAAACTGTGGCTATGAGCGATTGACAGCACTACGTATAATCAGTAGCATACAGAAGGAAAGGGTGAAGCCCCCCTTCCCCACAAATACCAATAGACTTTTTTATCATAGAGATTACCCCTCGCCACTTCCGTCCACGTGTTTTTTAGAATGTACCCCCACCCGCCATAAGAGAGCTCTATTGTATATATCTCTTTATATATAAAAAGTATTTCGTAATGCTGTCATAAATTTATTACGTACTATCGCAACAATGCAAATATTCAAGATAACTCGCCAAGTTGACAGACCCGATTTCGCATGAGTCGTACTTCCTGAATTGGTAGCCATGAGCTTCGTTTCATATAATGTCGCCAATAAGGTTAAAGATAGTACATTATTGCAAGATCTCGTAGAAGAATATCGCAACGATTGCCAGGATTGGAATTGTTGCGTGAGAAGAAAGGCGTTGTCTCATACGAATTCTTATTAACAATAAACAGAACTAAGTATTCTACTTTCCAGGAAACTGCAAGAGCTGCAGGTTTATCAAAATCTGAGGAATTTATCAATGAAGTGTTGAACAATGCAGCTTCAGTGATGAATTTAACTGAAGAGGACCGCCAAGAACGAATTGCGAAAAAAAGAACATATAAATAAAACTACATGTAAATTACAGTTTTACAATTTGAGCAATGAGTATGAACAGTTGTATCATTTGTACAATGGGGGTTGTTCTACCCTTAGACGGACCCTCCCCTAATAATATTAAAAAAATATTTTTCTTTTTGAAATTTAAGGTTCGTAATAAGTCAGAAACTGATGTAAAAAGGTAAAATTTTGTTTTTTAATGTCTCAGTTAAAAATCAAATAATCTTTCCACATTAAAGAGGGCATTGTAAATAACTATGAGTAATGATACTAATATTTCTAATATTAATGTTTTAATTCGAATTTTCATGATACAATGTTTTTATGATAAATCAAAAAGCAAAAAAAGGAAGAAATTGCCTATATGTATTCAAATATTGTGGCAAATTTTATAAACATTGCAGCAAAAAATATTTAATATAACCTCAGTTTTAATTAAAATTCTAAGTTTAGGAAGTATTCGTAATATGAAGCAATTTTGTTTTTACTTAAATTAATTGAAAAAGTCTAGACATATAATGAATGGCCCAGATTCTGAGTTTGAAAGCTAATTTAAGTTTTCGAAGATTCCAAATTTTTCATTATTATATAGTTTATAACTCTTACTAAGGATTGTACCTTTATTAAATTTCATACTTTTACGTCCTTCAGTAAAATTACCAATACTATCGAAATCTAATAACTAAATTTAAAAAAAAAGAAGTGTAAAAATCTGATATGCACAAATACATGTTTTTTGACACCTTATTCCTCCAAATTCATTTAAGAAATCGATTTCACAAAACTTTCTAGCGCCATTTTTCACAACGAAAAACTCAAATATCTATTTTTTATCATTGGAAACCAATATCAAGAAAATTTCCCCCAGATACTTAAAAGGTCCACACTATCCGTTCCCGATTTATTTGAGCTCTTTTATCACATTTGCATCTATAGGCAGAATGGATCTTACACAGCACGAGCGAATAAGCACAAAGAGAACATTTATCCAGCCAATTGTAAGGTTACTATACGTAATTTGTTTTTAAACATCACAAAATGAGTAATATTCTAAAATGATGGTAATTAGGCATCGTGAACACGTCAGAGTCAGACAGTGTTTATATATTCACAGATAAAGTTTTCTCTCATATGTGTTTTACTACCTAACCCTTATTATTATATATATAAGCATTGTGTGATCTCACCCAAAAATTAATGCACTGCAGTTAAGCCTAATATTTTTCAGTCAGACAGAATCAATCATTCCACGGCAAAAGGTGAGAAGAAAGGTTTTCAGCAGAAAAAGAAATCGAACGCAATAATGTCTGAACCTGGTGGTGGAAATGCCAGCAGGGTTTGGAGGCTGTCGTGACGGTAGTCATTAAAACAAGCAAAAGCAGAAAACGCTGCTTGATGGAGAAAATGCTAAACTCAAACAAACACAGACCATTATTCGAAACTTTTCTCATTCGGGAAAAATAACCCAAAAATTACCGAAAGTATTGTCCGCGGATTATCATTAGAATAATCGGATTGTTCGATGCTGTTGCCAAAAGAAAGCAAACTAAAATAATCATAATGAAAATACACTAGGGGGAAAAGAGTATGTGCATGGCGGGAAACAACCGAAGGAAAAAATATATATATTGATTAATGTGGTACAAGCACGCCTACTGAGATACAGAAATTAATGTAAAAGGAGTGAAATACATATTTTCTTACAAAACTTAATGAAAGGACTCTTTGAGATAGGTTATTATTTATTGCTTTCAGTGGAAAAATGTTCTCAACGAGTTCTTAGTTGGTATATTCATATTTATTTCCTTTGTTCAAAAGTAGTACGACTTTGTTGCATGTTGTAAGTATATTAAGTTAATTATATAGATGAAAGAAGTAAGAAAAAAAATTTTTTTTCCTAACGATATAAATAGACTTAAGAAAGGACAGTTTCTTTTAGAAAAGAGGAAAATACTTACTACATTGGAACGCTTCAATAAAAGAATTTTTCTTAAAAATATCATTAGCTTTGTAAGAGAGTAAACTATGTTTTTTAAATTTAAAGAAAAACTTTGTGGGTTCAATGTTTATGAAATATCAGAAATATTTCAAAATGCTTGTACATTAATAGTATTGCCTTTAAAATGAAACTGAGATTAACAAGTAATTTGACAATTTAAATTGTTTGAAATACCATTTACTTAAAATTATAGTTTCACGTTTAAACTAGAACAGAAAATATAAAAATGTTATCATTTATAATACGAGGGACATTCGAAAAATAAAGATCATTTAATTATGCAAAATGAAAAACAATACTTATTTTAAAAAATGTATTATATACCTGAAGCTTCCTTTAATTTTCTGTATAATCATTTCCTACATTAAAACATTTGTTCCATTTGTAACAAGCTTCAGAATTTCCTTGTTGTACTCATCTCCTGCCAGAGCTTTAAGTCAGGTTACTGTTACATAAAATAAATTACCATCTTTCCTCAGATCTGAGAAAGGATGAAAAGAGTTTCTGCACGGCAAACGTTTTGGAAGCTCTGAAAATCCAAAATGCTCTGACAGCAAAATGCTCTCTTACGGTTTCTTTCCTCGAATAGGAAAAGAATATCTAAACATATTGTTATGTAAGTAACATATTGTAATAATAACCAAACAAGTAAAAAAAAGCCAATGTTGACTTTTTGAGTGTATTTAAATTCTTAAATTATAAATTACAAGAACGAAGAGGCTGTAAATAAAAATGATTTATTGGTAAAATTGCTTTTTCTATGAAGTTCTTTCCTAAAATCACAAGGAAAGTAGCATTTTTATGTGTGTTTTAAATAATTTTTTTCTGAATATGATGTTAAATTAAAAGAAATAAATCAAAATATAAGCAGAACACTCTGATAGAAATATCGTATTAAATAAATGTGTAACACAGATAGTATAAAAAACTATAATATTAATATTATATCAGCGAATTTGTAATATCCTCTGTTAATTAAAATTTAAGGAATAAAAACTAAGTTCTGTATGCCAATAAATTCATCTGTATGCTTGTTTTTCATATTTTATTACGACAAAAGTTTGGTCTAAGCAAGATATTTTCATAAAAACACAAAATTCAATTTTTCAAGAACTGTCAATAACACCAGAACTTTATTTCCTTGGCAACGTTTTTCTTATATCTTTTACTGATATCTCTTTCCGTCTTACATTATTTTGTCTGATATTTTTTGAATGTTATTTTTCGACATCATGACATCTTCGCAAATGTTATGCACTACTTGGATGATGAGGTGGAATGTGATTGATCTGTTTTGGACCAACGAATATTTAATGAAATTCCACCCCACCGCAATTACACGAAATATCTTTATTACGGATAACGCCTCGAAATCAAAAAACCAATCGAGTACACACTCCGAGAAAAAGTGGAGAAGTAATAAAAACAAACGTTCTAGGGGTTGGCGTGACTGCTAGCTCATAGAAAATAACGTTGATTCGGAAAAAAAATATAAAAATGGAACAAAAAATATAACAATAAAAGAAATAGAAAAAGAGAAGCACAAAAATGAAAACCAGCACGCGAAAGACAGTGGTGCCAAAAACGTTGCCTCAAACACGTGCGTGTTTATAAATGAAAGAGGGGGGGGGGATGAACATTCCGACAGCAAAAACGGAGATCGAAAATTGATCATGTGATACACGTTAGGAGTGTTCCAGGTGTGAGGCCCCCTCTCTCTCTCCCCTGGGGGTCTCGATATCACAAAAACACCATTGTTACCTCCAGAAAAATATTGTAATTTTTTCTAATCTTAATATTTAGTCGTGACATATATAAATGGGGTTTAATTATCGGATCTATTCAAATGGAGGGGCTTAACAGGGGGTGCGATGGTAAAATTCATTACTTCCCTTTATACAAATGCCTACGTTGTGAATTTTTTTTCTCTAGATGAATTTCCGGATGCGTGAATTTGTTCATTATCTAAGTATGCTAAGATTTATAATAAGTATTATTCAAAGAGAAGAGAAGTTCAGTTGTTTTATGATTTGGGAAAGTGGGGGATTTGCGGAGGCAGGAAATTCGGAAGTTGTAATGAGCAATTTAGGAAGTTAGTAGTTTCGTTAAGCGATTCCCCACACGTTTCTACTTACTTTCGGTTTACTATATTTTTAGGACTTTTAAAAGAGGTTCTTGAAGTATTGTTCTTTTAATCTCCTCGTGTTAGAGACTTAAACCAAAATGTCACAATTATAATATTATGATTTTATTAATATTAAGAGAGCAGCGTAAGTGTGCAATATAAAAATAATTCTCGTTAAAACCAATAATTTTTACCCAATATTTTAAAACTGAATTAAAAAATTCTAGCTTGTATGCATTTACTAGATGTTTATAATTTTTAAAAATTCTTCATTGTTTGCATTTTTATGAAAACCAGATATTTTAGGGAAATATTAATTGGACGTCTACTAAAGGACTGTCCGTTAATATAAGAAAAAAAGCTGATTTTCTGAATCTGTAATACAAGGAAATGATTTATAAATATATATAGTGAAAATCCTTTAACATAAAATTGAGGGCGACTGAAATATTTTCGTGTTAAACGATATAGCAAAAAAAAACATATATATATATATATATATACAACAAAAGTTTGTTTGTTAGAGTATATTTTCAATTTACATGGATGTGTATGTATGTATTTAATAAAAATCAAAGAAACAAAAACATTCACAAGAACTTAATGAAATTTAATACAAAATTTTCGAGTTATTTGGAAAAAAAAGCATTTATTGAGTTTTTAGAAAGTAACCTGATATTTTTCTTTGCATTCCCTTTTCTAATATGAAATTGTCAACAAATTGTTCGATGTTGACCATTATGTTATTCATTTCACTATTAGGATGTGCTTATAAATAACTGAACATATTTTTCATGATGTCCTTCATTTCGGATGACGTGGGAACAGAAGCTGCATTATTCATTTCCTTTTCGTCATTGGAATCTGCATCAATGATATTTTTTGAGCTTCGAACAAACTCCAAATTGTCTTTGTCTGCCATAATTGGTGCTAAACACACATTACCATCATCTACTGCAATGAATTCTTCCGAAAATACAATAGGACAGTCCAATCCGGCTGTTGTGTTCTTATTTTGTTCATTCCCAGGAAATAAATATTTTCGTGTTAAGCGATTTTTATTTCGCATTAAGAGAAAAATGATGGCATGAAAATACATAGTAGTTTATCGGGACCGTTGAATTATTTGTGTTAAACAATGATTCACCTTAAGCGTTTTCGTGATAAACGTATTTTATGAATATCAAGAAGAAGGGAGGGAGTAATTTGACGGACTCTGAACAGGGGATGGCGGAACTTGGATACATAGAAAAAGTATTCGCCTTATTCAGGAAAAGTGCACAAGCAGTTATAATGGAAGTGTTTCAAGGCTAAACAAAATGGACAAACCAAGGCTACTAAGTGGTAATTGCTTGACTTTAACGGAGGATCTCCAAAATTGTAAAATAAAAGCAGAATGATAACAGTGCAGTAAATTATAGTAGAATTTAACCAAGAATCGTCTCAAAGTATCTCTGGCTGCAGATTTCTCCGTTCTATCCATTGTATATGTTAAGGAAACTGAAGGTCAATGGGAACACTATCTCTGCCTGAAGCAAACAAGATAAAACGATTCAAATTCGATAAGGCACACAAGAATTGGACAGTGGACAATTGGGAAAAAAGTAAAACATCTTCCTTTTTAAGTTACATCATGTTGATAACTGAATTAAATCTTGGGGAAAACATCACGAAAACATGGGCCTTATAAATGTATTGCTGCAACCTTACAAAATAGTGAGGGTGATGTGAAATTTTGAGAAATGTTTTAACGACATCCGTTGTGTCCTTTTTTTAATGGGCATGAATATCTTAGGAAGACATCCTAAAGATTGTTGCCGTCCAAACACGCCCTGAAATGTTTATGATTTATTTCAATGTCAATGGGTACTTTAAATAAGGTAATGCATTCTCCCATTGAGCCGGTATTGTATGTAGATTTGAGGCACGTAACATTGGGAAACACATAATTCTCAGAATTCAGTTCTGTAAAGGACTTATGGGATGATGTTGAAAAGGACATCCCACGATTGGATCACAATGATTTAATCTCGCTCTATTGGAAAGTGCCATTCTTCCAGGATGATTTCATATTTCACAGATGACCAATCTACATCTTGTAAAGTCCATTCCAAGAATCAAGCTGTAAGAAAGGTGATAAATGGCTCGACAACCTGGGTGGGCATTAAGTCGATTGCGATCGACCGGTGGATTGCCAAAACATTTTGGGGTGACCGCTTTCACCAAGACCTAATAATCATTCAATCATACGAAGGTCTAGAAATACCGCATTTATTCGAATCTAAGCCGCGTCCCAAATTTTCAACAAGATTTTGTGAAAATTGAAAAATAGCTTAAAATGTGGTTTATCGATATACAATTTTACGAAATAAAAATAAATTTAAATGGAAAACTTATAAGAAAGGAATAATTACCGTATAATTCAGCGTATAACGCGCACTTGAACACAAAAAATACGATAGAAATTTACGGATGCGCTTTATACGCCAGGTATAAAAATGACAGCTTAGAAAGGAAGAAAAAAAGATAAACCGAAGAAAAATTAGGCTTCTATATTTATCGAAATACTGTTTATTTAAGAGAAATGACGATCTTGATGAACATAAAGGGTTGTAACTCTAGAAGTATTCTATTTTTTCTACAACTTGGAATAATAACTCGAACAAATGACTTCAAAACATAAGAGAATTGCACACGTTAACTTCAAGTTTCTTCGTAAAAATGGGGGAACGCATTATACGCGGCAAATAAACCTAAAAACTAAGCATTAAATCTTAAAAGTACAGGTGCACCTTATACTGCGGTACGCGTTAAGGTAGTTATTTTATCAGTATCAAAACTTTTAAATACATGTAAGAAGCTGTAATTGCGCTTTTTCTCCATCCAACACATTTTTTTCCTTTTCAATTCTAAGCAGCACCCGATTTTCAGTAGCTTTGACATTGCGGAAAAAGTGCGGCTTAGATTCGAGTAAATACGGTATTTTAAAAAATACGGAGGAAAAAAAATCGAATCATAAGAAAAAATTTCGTTGAATAGAAAATGCACTTTACTATTTGGAGCTATTTTAAGAAGAAAATCGTAAAATGTTCTTTATTCCAGGAAAAAGTTCTTGAAATAGAGAAATTCGTAAACTAGGGGATCGTAGAAGGGAGGTCCGACTGTGTTTATATAGTTTTTCTTTTAGTTCACTACACTTACGGTAGACCGCAACACCTTGAAAAAATTAGAAGTAGCCCGTACCCTGGAAAAGTCTGTCCACCCCTGCTCTACAAGATATTGGTAAGTTGGTCATAATAATGTCCCTCCATGTATATGTATCCCCCGAACATACGTATATATTCACATAGTAGATCATTTTTTCAAACTGAAGGATATTCCATCCAATAGTTTCCAGTTCTTATTCTCTTAAGGCTGTCTTCGGCAAAAGTACAAGAGCTTGAAGTAAACGCGAAGCACATTTTCAGAAAGAAAATGCCTCAATTTTCATGGAAATTTGGAACATTATAACTCATACATGTTTTAAAAGTATAGTGTTTTTAAAAATTTCATAATATTCAATGAGTGCTCTTTCTTTTCTTTTGAATACGTGCAGAGATAGCGCATTTAACATTACGATAGAGGAGAAAAAACGCGAAACACATTTCATACCAGAAAAAATGGATCCACTCGGTTAAAAATGGGATATATAATAAAAAATGCTGCTCTTTAAAGGATAGTGAAGCCAGAATACCATATTAATTTTTCACTTTTTTTATCCGAAGAAATGTTCCGAATTCGGATCCTATTATTTAACATTAACCGAAGACAGCCCTAAATGAGTTAAAAGTTGATACTAACATTGCAAAATCTTATACAGTAGAACGTCATTTATCCGAACGTTTATTATCCGGAGCGTCAAATATCTGAACCAAAGTCCGGATACGTTTTCGAACAGTGCAATGCTCAACGTTTGTTTCCAGTGAAGCCAAAAGTGATGGGAAAACCCAAAGTGAGGGATATTTGGGGAATTTCAGTTGTGTGATTTGGTAAACATCTGCGCGGAATATTAGGTCAGTTTGTTTCCAAGTGAAGGGTGTATACATGCTCTTTTGTTGAGTTTTGTTGATATAGAAACCTGGATGGCATAAGATTCAGAAGACTGTGGGTTTCAAATGCTAAATAATAACAAGATAGTGACTTCCGTGCAAGAAGAATCCAACCCTGTCGACGATGAAACGGATGAAGACAAGGACAACAACAACGAAAGTAGTAAGGGTCCATCCAATTCTGGCCCGTTTCCTGCGTTAGAGAGAGCTATGGAGTGGTACGAACAACAATCAGAATGCTGTCCTACTCAACTACTGCTGCTGAAGAGAATCAGAGACCTTGCACTGAAAAAACGAAGGTGTACAATGGTACTACGGAAAATAAGTGATTATGTTCCACAATCAAGGTAAAATTGCGACATTTTGCACCTATTTGGCTTTTTCTTCAAGCACGTTTTCCGCATGTGATGATTTTCTTTTTTTTATAGTGTCCAGTATGATATACTGCATGGATCGCATTCGGTTTTCGGTTATCCGAACAATCGCGTATCCGAATGGTGTCCAGTCCCAATTTATTTGGATAAACGACGTTCTACTGTATTTGCATTTATGTTATTGTAAAAATTTACGAAAGTTTACTTCAGCTCAACTAAACACCCAGAAATCATTAAGCTTTCAAAATTTAATACGATTTTCTTTCACATAAAAAATTGTATTTGAATCTTAAATGGTAAGTTCAAATCCTAATTGTTAAAAATTAAAATAAGTTGAATGTTGAATATTTATCATTTGTTCAAAATAAAAGTATTTAAATTTTGCTTTTTAAATATAAAATTGTATTTAAGTATTATTTCTATTAAAAAAACCGAATGCACTAAGACACAATAAACTAATTTTATTACTGTGGAATCTGTTATAACTCATTTATTACACAACACCGAATCGTGCAATTTTTATAACACTAAATTTTATGCTTCTAAATTTTTTAAACATGAATGCTAAACTACTTATCGAATATTAAATAGGTACTAAACCTATTACAGTTAACTTATTCCACATTGTTTACATAAAATAAGAATGTCGCAAATTTAAATGCTGAAATGTCGTGTTTTGTGTAAATAAATTAACGCTAGTAGTTATAAATTTGCAAGAATCCTTAGATAATAAAAAAAAACTTGTTTTCAATTTTGAGCGAAACGTAAAGAATGTTTAAATATGCACAAATTTATTTACTGAGCGTAATGAACTAAATCTGTTACAGCTTTAATTGGAAATATTTGAATAAATGAATTGTGTTTAATTATTTCTAAGGAACTAATCGAAAAACTTCTGCATTTCAGGCATCTTTTAAAAATATAAATTTGCTACAAAATGTAGAAACATACTGAATAAAATAATCCACTTTTCTACTAATTACAGTGTTTCAAAAATATTTTGCTTGGTCTGCAAACGATTTTAAATATAATAATGGAATAGATTTTTCTTAAAAAATTAATTTCCTTGTTTATTTCGAATGACTTTTTTTAACCTCGTTTTTCCGATTTTTACATAGCAACATTTTCTAAGAAACAACGTTGCATTCATTTAATTGTATTGTTGAAAAGAATTATATCATCCTTATCAAAGAAATTTAATTAATAAAATTGTATTATATTTAAATTAAGAATTTTGAATATCTAAGAAAAATTAACATAAGTTCAAAATTTGTTTCAAGTTATTAACACACATACTGTTGTAAATAATGAACTAAATATATGTTATTTATTTACTTGAGACGGAACCGAATAATACATATTAATATTCCTGTAGTTAATTGAACAAAAATGACTCGATAAAATTTGATGAAAAAAGTAGCTTAATATATTCGAAATAATTTTTTGAGTATTGATAACATTCTTCATTTCTTTTCTTTCTTTCGCGTTCTACCCTTTTCTTTTTTTTCTTTTCTTTTCCTGGCTCAATTATATTTCATCAAATGTTTTTAAATTATTCATGTTACTCGGATTTAGCAACTGTGAAATATTTTTTTTAACAAATTATTCTTAAGTAATGCAAGTATAAAGCAGAAAATGGAAAATAAGTACAAATTATAATGAGTATTCTGTTTAGCAACACTAACAATTCTAACAATGATTGACAGTAATATCAAAGTTAAAAATTTGTAATTAACATTTCACATAATTTACACTAAATTTACAAGAATAAAAGAAGAAAAAAATAGATTCAGATATACTTTAATACAAAGAAATTATCCACAATAATTTATGAAATGAAGTATGTGGGAGAAAATCTACAGCTAAAAGTTAAAGATTTGCGAGGAAGAATTTTCACCAAACTAGATTTTTTTGAGAAAAATATTCAAAAAATTTAAAACGTAAAAATTAAAATACTTAGTAAACTAAGTCTCCAAATTAATAGAATAATAACACATAGAAGGGTCATTTCCAAGGAAAAAGTGAACAATCTATAATAGCTCGGGAATGATGCTTTGCCTTCCAAATAATAAAGTATTACAAGCTGGAACTATTCGGTAGACACTTTAATTTATTTACTGATTTAAAATATCCGTTGATCAAACCTTGACTTCTGGCTAACTGTTTTAATACATTTAAGTAAATTATGCTTAGAAAATGTAGGAGAGGTTACACTAGAGACATTTTTAGCAAAATTATCAACTATTTCGTTGTCTTTTATTCCTCTATGAAATAGCATCAAACAAAATAAAAAATTAATGTTTTGAGATCTTAAGTTTTTAAATATCTGTCTATATATATACATAGATGGATGTTTGTATATATGACCTCGTTTCACTCTAACATCGTTCAACCGATCGCTAAGAAAATTGGCATGTATTATGTATTTTTTTTGTGGAGAAGGTTATGGTGTTATCCTCTTTGTTGCAGCTCTCCACCAGGTGGCGCTATACCATATCAACTTCTGTACCATTCAGTCAATCGCCAAGTTGCCAACATGGCTCCATCGCCATCATTTCGTTATATTTCCTTTAAATCACAATTATAATGTAAGGAACGGCTTTGTTGCGAATATTACAATTTTAACATAAAATAAATACAACAGAAAGCAATATTAAGGCATTTCACGTTCAGGTATAAATTTTTTACACAATTTTAATCATTCATTACATAAAATTTGTAACAATATGTAACTTTTGCTGAGCAGAGATTAGCTTAGGAAGGTCTTTTTTCAAAAATCGACCCACAAGGGAGTAATGGGGGCGTTATGAATAAAAAAATCCTTTATATAAGCAATTAGACCCACAGACTTAAAATTTAACAAATATGAAATTTTGCTCAGCTGAGATATGAAAAAGGCTTTTTTCTTTGTTTAATTTGCAAGTCACGTAAAATTAACTCATTAAAAAACTTCTTTATCCTTCAATTTGTCTTGCTTAATTTTTCGATTCACCCATGCGAAGAACGTTTATACCAGCTAGTTTTTAATAAAATTCAATGATTAACTGCTTGAGAAGAATATTTGAATTAATGTAAAAATTTGAAAACTGTAAGGTTTATACTCTACGACTAAAGGCATTCCAAAGGCTGTATCACATTAATGCAGTCAGCATTGAACACCAAGAATGTAGCTAATCAGAAGCCTTTGCCCGAGGTCTCTGATCTTATCCACAAACTGCTTTCTGTTCTGATGTGAATAAATCTTTAAGATATACAGTGATACCCCGAACTTAAGAGATAAGTGGGACTGAGAGATAAACGAGTAAGTTGAATTCGTGGAAATCGGAATATGATTTCACATACAAATACATATAAATTATTTTTGGTAGCCGCTGGGTGGCGTGGTTAGTTTGTTGCTGAACTTCTGCACCTAAGATTGCGGGTTCGACCCCGGCCCAAGTCAGTGGATTTTCGTGGTGCAGAAAATCGAAAGCGGTCATGTCGTATGATTATACGGCATGTAAAAGATCCCTAGAGTGTCTGTTTTGCTTGGATGACCTCGGCAAAATTAAATCCTAGTACAAAGTTCGCATCGTCAGAGCTCAGGTGCCTCCCTCTAGGGAGGAAACTGGGCTTCAAAATTACTTGCGGTGATTGGTATCCGCCTATATGGCGCCGCACTAAAGAGTGATACCAGCTCCTGGGGATGTACTAGGTCTGCAATGGTAAAAATACCAATCCGCAGCCCCATTGGATTAAAAAAAAATTTTATTGGGCTAGAGACGAAAGAAAATAATAATTCAGAAAAAAAATTACTAAAATCTTAGGTTTCACAAATACAAATACACACCGAAATTATTTTGATGTAGAAGTTTTCATAAAATCTAGCAAATTAATCTGCAAGCTCAAAAAGATTTCTTTTTCTCCCCTCATTCTTCATTGCACACTAATAAGATTTTTAGTCCTTGTTTGGTAAAAAAGATGCATCAACGTTCTGAAAAATTTGTAACCCTTTTTTTTAATTAAACTGAGGTCTTCTGTCAGATTCCTAACCATCATTCAATCTTCTAATTGAATTGGTTCTAAAGATTCAAGGTTTTCAATGTATTGCTCATGCGTTCCTATGAGCTCATCAATTGTCAGTTCTTGATGGCGGGAGTCCAGCAATTCTTGGACGTCATCACTATCCACTTCTAAATTTATTAGCCTGACAAGATCGACAACTTCTTCAATCACATTACCAATATCACTAATTTTATCATCCCCCCCCCCTTAAAAAAGGACGAATTGATGAGATTTGAAAACCGCGTAGCTCCGGGTTCGTTAAGTCGAGGTGGAGTAAGTCGAGATATTATAATACGGGCAACACAGTTAATTCTGCGATGAAATATACATCAGGATTTCATGTGCTGCCATTTTTAATAAAGAAAGTGTTACAAGGAAATGCTCCAACCAGGGACATCTTAAGGCATGGGCCAACTGGGCACGGGCACAGGGCCTCACCCTCGATAGGGGTCTCGTTTTGTTCTCGACTCTGTCTTACCAGATAATTTTAATGGTCAAATATTATCCCCGTACATATTCTCTGCAAAACAGGAACTTTCAAACTATATGTCACCTGGCAAAATTGGTAAAACTGTATTATTATGTGGTGACCATTGTCCATGTCCAGGCTTAGTCCTAATACCATACACAATCATTCAACTCATTTAGTCGAAATGCGGCCAATAGTCGAGCCAATTTGTGTCTAGGTCTCTTAGATTGTGAGTCGTGCATGTATATTTGTTTCAAGTTACCGTTTGAACAAGTAATTGACAATACATTCTTCTTTTAAAGGGCTAAGGTAGGACCTACTTTTGCATAGAGGCCCCTAGCCACAAAAAATCTTCTCTGAGCCCGGGGCCTCAAAAAGTCTTAAGACATCCCATGCTCCAAGTAACATTTAATGCACAAAACGTTTTGGCAATAAGCGTAAAATAACTAAGACATCTAAAACTAAAAACAAAGGATAAAACACTTTAAGGAAAGCTTTTATTATTTGCATCTTTCTTTTGGCAGCGGGAAAAAATAAAGAAATCCTAAATTTAACTTTGAAGTATTCTATAGCTTGATTTGGAACATATCCAGCTACGGAGATGCAAACAAGATTTTATAAATTGATTTAAGAATGAGATTCATATCCGGCATAATTCTAAGCTCTATTTCATTGTTTCGCAGGGGGAAAAAACATAACTGAATTTAACGCAGCATGCAAAAATATAGATCTTCGAATGGAATATATATATTTGCTTAAAACAGCGTTTTCTTTTTCTCAAAACAGCGCAAAGAATTATTTGAACATCGAACGTTCTTTACATGTACATGCACGTTTATCACTGTGCTTTGGAACTTTATCATTGTAGTAGATTTATTGATGAGGTAAAGTAATTATTTAAAATGATATATTTTGCGATATACATTCTTTTAAATCATAATTACAACTTTACTGTAAAGTAAACAAGAAAATGAATAATCTATTCCTTTCTGTATCCACAAGGAAAATATTTTGTGCTTCTCGTAATTAATGTATTATATACGAGGAAATATTTATCTTATGTTGCATATAAATTAACTTAATAAGATTCATTGTAATTATAATATATGCTGCTCATTTTATTAATTCATCGTTCTTTAAAATTATGATTAATGATAACAGATTAACTCTTTCCTAATATATCAAATTATTAATAAAAATTAATCTGTCTCTGTATAGTGATTTAGTAGACTCATTAAATTATGAATTTTTATGCTTTTAGTGTATAAGCAGGATTGATTATTTTAATTATGAAATTATAACAAGAAAATAAGGCGTTCTAGTTAACTGATATCAGAAGATAACTAAATGGGAGTTATCTCTCTTTTCTAGATAACTTATCACTTCAGCTTCACATGCTACTTGTTTAATGAGATAATACTTAAAGCTACATAATTTTTAAAATGAAAGCATCTTATCCGATTTGTTATGGAAATTTCTAATTAGATACATTATGTCATGAAAGCATATCCGTTCAAGGTGGAATTTGTTAATTTTCAGATTAAATATTTGAAATCTTAAAACTTAATTTATTTTAGAAACTAGATATTCATAAGGATAAATAAAAAAACTTTTTTTTTCATGTTGATTAATTTTATCTTAAAATAGTTACTTATATGCGAATAGTAAATTAGCCACTAAAAGATTAAATATAATTAAGAGAAAACTCTTTATGTAAATCTCACAGCTATTTTGCACTCATTTATCAAAATATCCTTATATTTTGTAGAAATAACAATTACGAATATGAAAAGGTTTAAAACTGCTAATAAAAAACCGATGTTGTGACAACCTCTCTTTTTATTGTAATTTAGCTACTGCAGAAGGGGGGCAACACTTTTAAAAAGTTATTCGATTATTTTGGTTTTTATTAACGTAAAATATTCCATTAAATATTTATTTTGTTAAAACCTACTTTGTTGCTACCATAAGAAATTGCCTTCATCGCAACATCATCAGGTTTTTACAATGTAAATACACTAGTATGCATGGATAAAAAGGATTGGCAGCTTCAACAGTTATATTTATTTGTTTAATTCTTCAAGGAGTAAATATTGTATTTCTTTATTATCTTTAACAATTCCTTGCTTTAGCAGTATTTTTTTTTATTTCTTAGCATTTTTCTTTAGTGCACAATGTAATTGCAATTAGTTTACTTTTGTAAATTCAACACCTATAAGTTTAGATGCTATAGAGTTAAGTTTCTCCTCTCCAGAATAAATCTTTTTTAAACAGGAATTAAAATTTTTATCTTTTACAAAATTTTCAACTTAAATTTTAACAAAACTTTGACAATATCAGTACTATTTTTCAATTTCATTTCAGTCAAGACTCCTAGTTGTAAAATGGGAAAATATCGTACGTGTCCTTCCACTTTAATAATATTCTTTTACTGATTTTTTCCAAATCCTTATTCTTATAAGGAAAAGGTGAAAGATAATTTTCCATCCATCTTTAAATCCAACCCACCTTACAGGCAGTTAACACTAGGTATAATTAAAAAATAAATCATAGTTTTTAAAAACTAAAAAACACCCTTTTATAGTTAATTGAACTAAGTTGTAACTTAATCTTTTAGTCTCCAAATCTGGAAATAGACGCGGAAAATGGAAATGGCATCTGAAAATTGGAAATCGTTAATCGTGATGATCCTGATCAGGACAATGGAACAAACTTATTAAATTATTGTATTGTCATAGGCCCCGGACAAGTGAGCAAAATTTCGAATTAATCTTACTTTTTAAAGTGGTTAAAAATTGAGTTCAAAGATTAAGTTACATGCAAGTGAATCTTATAAAAGGGTTTTAAAAAGGTAAATCTTATTGGTTTAAATTTTTTTATAATTACCAAGAAATGAAAAGATATTTTCAAATTAACATTATGGAGACATTTCACACTCAATTCATTATTTTAAATAACCAAATGTTCTATACTTTCACAGCCGAAAAATTCCCATCACATTGTGTTTCCATTGTTTGTATTTCAAGTCGCAATACATCGCTTTTTCCCTAATATAATCTATTCCCTTGCTCCCACTACGAAAGACGCTCCCCGAATAAAAATAGGGAAAAAAATCCCTTATTTTTTTTTCTCTCTACTAAATCCATATAGCGAGGGTTATTTTTCCTATTATAGATAAGGATTAGATATCCAAGAGACTTCATTGAAGAAGTAAAAGAAATCTAGATTTTGCCCACTTCTTTTCTAGTTTTACCTTCTAGCGAAAATGCGATTCTTGAAAGCAATCTCACGTCTTACATTTCTTCTCATCCTGACATCCGCTTCTTCTTTTATGATCCTTTCTTTTTTTGGTGCGTATGTATTTATGCATAGAGCATGGTCGCGACTCTAAATGTACTAGAGTTCGTTGTCTCACTGTTGTGGTAGTTTTTAGGAAGATATTGATTTCGAAATGTTTTGTCTGGCTCCTGGAAACAATGCCCCAGTACCGTATAAGGAGTAATTTCTTTTTTATGTTCTTGGGCAGAAGATTTATTAAATTTGTTGATTGCTTGTCTGATGTGAGAAAAGTATTTCTGTCTCTCTCTCTGTCTAGCGGAACATAATAAATTTCGTTTCAGATCTCTTAAAAATAAATATTCGTCAGAAAAATTGATTAAATTAGTCTTGTGTATGAAATTTACATCTTACGATGAAGTACTGAGAAAATCTTTTAACACAAAACTTAAAGGACTGAAATATTTTTTTTCGTGTTAAGGTATCAGACTACTTGCAACAACACTTTTTTTTCTAGAAAATGGAGATATGGGGATTTTTGTTGTTTAGGTTTATTTAGTACATTTTAAGAAAAATATGCAAAAATTAAGAAAATAAAAATAAATTATTATCACTAAAATGGGGGAAAATGGGTAAAAATTTACAAAAAATAACAAACGCGGCCCCTTCTGTATCAACAGTTTATGAATAAATTTTCACTTTTTCAATTCTGATGTGTTGCTATGTTGTTCATTTTTGAAATGACTTTCAAGATAAGAGATATTTTAATTTTTACAAAAACTAGAGCACTTTATCTTAGCTGTTATATGAAATTGCTAAAAAAACAGTGATTATATTAACATCAGGGACAGTAACTTTTGTAATAAAACAGGGATTGATAAATCTCAGGATTAAAACACTTCTACTTTTATACAGAACATACACACAAAATTTCAGTTCATTATTTTCAAAAACTTTTTTAGCAATCGCTGGCCCTGTTTGAGCCTTTAAAAAAAACACACACACATTTCGAGTAAAACGCGTTTTAAAGTATGACATTGCTTAAAGTAATGGCATCTGCTTTTACTAAAACACTTGTAGTTTTTGTTCTAGTGAACGGAAAATAATAAACTTGGTATTTTTATAAAGCGAATAAGATCGCCTATGAAATAAAATCATAAAAAATTTGTCAACTTTTGGCAAAATTCGCAATTTTAGGGTTGTCGGATACCTTACAGGAAATTGAAGAAAAAAAAACAACAAAAATCATACATATTCAACAAAATTAAATTTATTAGAGTGCATTTTATTTACATAGATATGTGCATATATATATTCATGTATTTAATAAAAACCGGTCAATTATTTACGCAATAATGCAAAAAAATAATTCGTCTTTGAAGTACTATGTTACACTACTCCATAGATCTATTTAAATACTTATGACATATAATACAATTCTTTGTAATGATGCCACAATAAAAAAAGTTTTGAAATTATACCTTAAAATTGTTGTGATCTGTTGCAAGCTATTTTCAGATGCCGCAATAACATTAATTATATAGAAATGCTAGAGGATAGGAAGTATATTGGGCTTTCTTCTCTGAATTAAATACACTATATTAAACTTCGCAGCAATCATTTCTAATATCAAAAATAGACCCTATTAAATTCTTTGCGGAGCACTTGCTGATGTAGTATTTGTAGCCGAGTGATCATGGCGGCGAACATGTGACCGGCGTTCGAGTCCTGGTCCCACTAAACAACTGCCGTATGGAAGAAATATAGTATACCTATCGAAGCTTAACCTTTTCGTGAGCCTTGGGAAGATTACTTCCCATCTACATGATCTTATAAAATATACCTGTGGGAAGCGCAGAACCCATTATAATATATTGTTTTTGCTATTATAACGATGGAAGACTAATTCCCGCTTCAGTTTTGTGCTACTACACATAATTCAGCGATTATGACATCTGTAAATCGGACAAAAAAATAGTACTAAAGAAGAAGTACCTTGTCCAAAAGCTGTGCTGCTGTATATAACGATTTCATGAGAGGGGTTGATCGTTTCGATCAAAGAAAAGAAAGATACCAAATAAGAAGATCTGTTAAATGGTGGCATCGTATATCTCCTATTTTCTTATTGGCCATGCCATCATAAATAGTTTCATACTGTGGCAAGTAAATACAAGAAACAAAAGTTTAGACCGGTGAACATTCTGTATAGCATTCATTAGCTCATCAGCTAATACACAGATATTCCTCAAGAAAAGGAAAGGACGTCCTGCTAGCTTCCAACCAAAAAAGTGTGTAGTTCTGGATGATGTGCGCTTAGCCATTGAGAAAAACCATATGCCAAAGATGGTTTCCAGCTATAGACGATGTAGGAAATGTAGCAGAAAGGGACATTAAAAAAGGACCCGCTGCATGTGTGCTGAATGCGATGCCCCCCTTGTGCATTGCAACTTGCTTCTCATGTTTTCATGGCAAATAATCCCCATTAAATTTAATTTTCTTTATGACGGTGAATGGTTCCTTGGGAAGTATTCTTCCCAGCCCTAAAATTTAAATGTAAACATAAAATTCGGCGAAATAAAATATATTTCTTTAAATGCTAAGATTCTTGAAATAAATCCTTAAATGTAAATAAAACATAAAAGCTACGAGAAATTCAAAAGAGAAAGAAATGGCCCACGAAAGGGTTTAATTCCTCTCGTTGGTGAAGTAGAAGTTTGGAGAATAGGGGGCCAGTTCTCGTGTCGTCCTCATCACTTGAGAGGAATTCAGAATCACAAGGCCTGTTGCCAATTGTCTTCGCGTTACTTCGAAATGCGAATTCGTTCATTACTTTGCTACGGATAGCGAACTTTATGATTATACGTTCGGAGGTTAATAAACTGTTAAGCACAGTCAATGAAACACAATAATCTTTCAGATATTTCAAATGTATTTCATCATTTTACAAAAACATACTTTGCCATAGAATAGGCATCAAAGAGGTGAGTTGCTGATCGAACAACTTCACCTATCTTTTGTCTACATCCCTTAGTCTTATAGGTGAAAAAACCATTTTTTTTTTCTTGAATCAGTAGAATACTGTTTTTAAATCATGACCCTGTTTCTTCAGACCAATTTCTTAATATGATTTTTTGGAGACTTAGTAAATTTATTTCGATTAATTTTCATTGCAGTATCTAATTCGAGCATACCTAAAAAATTGAATTTTGTTCATCAAACAAACACGGTAATACCTCGACTTTAAGCGAACTTGAAGTTACGCAATTTTCAAATCTTGTTGATTCGTCCTTTTTTTTTAAAATTTGGTGAGAGCTTGATGAAATTGGATATTGGATTGAAGAAATCGTTGATGGATTCCCACATTCACGAGATGATAGTTGATGATCTCATAGAAATGCATGAGCAAGACATTGAAAAACTTAATCTTTAGAGCCAATTCCATTAGGAGATCGAAAGGTGGTTAGGAATATAACAGAAGACCTCAGTTTAATTGAAAAAAGGGTTACAAATTTCAGAAAATACATACTCCAGCGCAGAGTGTATTTTTACAATAAAACAAGAAACAAAAAAATTATTAGTATGTTAGAGGAAATTTTGCGGTAGAAAAAAAAATCTTTTAGCAGTCAGACTACTTGTAAGATTTTATGAAAAATGCTATCACAAAATAATTTTATTTTGCGATTTTGTATTTGTGTTATGTTAGATTTTATTGAAAGCTTTATTTTCTAAATTATTATTTTCTTTCGTCTCCGGCCTCAGATAAAAATAATTTATATACGTTTACATGAGAAAACATACCCCCCCCCCTCCGACTTACGCGGTTATCACACCGTCCTATTGCGTATGTTCGGGGTATTCCTGTACACAACTCTCAGCTTGAAGTGAATAACATAAATATAAAACTAGAAAAGAATAATCTTCGACGGTCTGCATTGAATTTTTGAAAGTTAGAATGTAAAATGTGTTATAAAGTCAAGTGTCGTTTTTATTATCTAACCGCGTGGCTTAAACTTAAGACCCTGATTGAGGTTAGGCGAGCTTAAAATTAAAAAGAATTAAGATTTGCAGAAATCACTAAAAAATCAGTTGAAAAAGCTAATAATTATACTAAAAATATGTATTAAAAATACATTTAACACGGGAGAAGGCGCGCATTCGATTCTAACGTTAGTGGTCGAGCGGAGTGACGGATTCACACCAATCCTTTTTTATTTATAATTACATTTATTGTACATTATAAAATCGTAAATCCAGTGAATACATTAATTAAGAGAACATATAGTAACCTACTTTTACTGACTTTTCAATTTTTCTTTGATAATTTGTGGGGAAAAAATTGAATCAGACTGAATCAATCTCATATTTTATTCAGGCTAAAATGTCTCAAATGTGCATGACACTAATAAAGAACACAGATCACAACACTTATCTCTAACATTACAGGAATGATATTTTCTGATAAAATTGTAATATTTTGTTCAAGTTATTGTAGTTTTATTGCCCTTTGACGATCGACAAATAACTTGCTGAACGTGTTCTTGCTTGCGTGCTTTTGACAAAGAGTAGTGTGTCTTGTAGTACACAAGTGGCTTCATATCTTTTTTGATGGAGTTTATTAGGATACAAAAAATAAATTTGAAAATTTTCCTATCAACTTAAGCGTTTCATGTTCATCGCTTTTCTCAAATTTACTTCCACTATTATAATTAATATCCATTTCATCAAGTTCTTTCCTTGCTTGATCAGTTTTAACTTCATCCCTTAACACCATCACGGTTGCCCATTTCTTTTTTCATATTCTGTTCATTTACATATACTATAAACTATAATGAGTGTAACAGCACAGCAATCAAAACCACTTAGCCGTTCACAGGGGGGGGGGGGGAAATGTAGCCTGTTCACAGAAAATATTTTGGAATAAAAATGGTTGTGCGGTGCAGTCACCTCAAGTACCTTAGAATTGTAAAAAAACGTTTGTCACTCCCAAAAAAAGAGGGACAAATGTAACAAATACATTTTAGTTCCCATGAAGACTGCCATATAAGAGGATACTTACAAGGTTGTTGAAAACAAATAAACAGTTTTCCCAAAATTAAAGATTTCGTGAGCCTAGGGTGATTCTGTGCCCCGCACAACCGCTTCCGGGTTAAAAATCCATTATGGATTCCCGATTATGTAGTCTAGCGTATTTCTAATTTTTAATTTCGAAGTCATGCACGCAATTCTAATATATGAAATTAAAAAAAAAGAAAAATATTCAAGCAATTTGTTTTATTTGCATTTACTAAAAACGACACATAAATACAAATAATAATTTTGCCAATTTATTGATAAGTAAACATATATTTAGAGATAAGGTGAAAGACATTTATAAAATAAGTGAACAACGTATAGGTTTTACGAAAATTTTCTCAAATAAACCATAACTGTATATTCCCTCTTTCTCTTACTGTCAAAGAAATTTTAAATTCATTTGCTGCCATTTTTTTTTAAAGCAAAGCTATTTGTTATTGTTGAATATTAAAATTAAAGCAATTTCAGCATTTAATTTACAGATAATTGCCTTGAGTCTGAAAGACGTTCACAAGCTTCTCATTTCCCCAAACCGGAAAACTAATCACATTACTAACAAAATTAAAATTCAGCGAATCGTAAAATTTCCTTTCAGTCTCATTCCAAACAAAACAAAGTAATATAAAAAAATAAATAAGACTTCTTTTAAATTAGAAAATATTTTCTAAAATTTACGAAAAGCGTTCCTCGAAATAATTTTCTTTTCCAAACGATTCCAATCCCATGTTTAATCACGGCAAACCTTATTCCCTAGGCGTAGCTTTTATTTTCGAACACAAGTAAAACTGAAGAAATGGAAGTGCAAACGATTTGTGTTTGCTTCGACAACACAACTCGGAAACACAATCACCGACTGCAAACAAAAGAAAACAGAATCAGTAGGGGCCAGCATTGCCTAAACAAAACGGTCGCATTTTTACCTTCTTTCTTTATTTGCTTTTCGAACTCATAAATTAGCAGTCTGGGGTGGCAACTGAGAAACGCTTTTGTGTTGTGTTTACTATCCGAAGCCTTCGATCGGACGTAACAAAAGCAACTTTGGCGATTGTTGTGTCTTCCGTTGCGGTTCGCTAACGCGGAATGATTTTATTTGCTGGATTAGGTGACACTGTGTTTGGTGACAGCACAAATTGCTGTAGATGTAGACCCGTATAGATTACTCGTTCGATACAAAGCTTTTCTTAAAACATCTGATGGAACGTCATACAGTAAATGTTACAGTTGAATTTTTGCTATCGAGTTTAATTTTGATTAATCTTATTGGTTTGTTAAAAAAAGTTTTATTTTATGGAACACATGAATTTAAAAGTACACTGCAACCCATTAAAAGTGTAGTACCATGATAGAGGGATAATAGAAATGTAAAACTTCGTACGAAATAATGAACGTGCAAAGATGAGCAAATGGTTAGCATTACGCTCAGTAAAACAACGCAGGGGAAAGGAGATTGGCATCTAAAACTCCGTATTAAAATTATAACGACGTGAGCAAGTAAGATTATTTAATTACTTGGTAGCGAGAGAATCACACAGCTTATTTTTCCCAAAAGGCATTTTATTCCAAATTAATTAAACAAAACATTAAGTTCAGTAGTAAATTTTTACTCTCCAGCCTTCTCTGAAGAAAAGTTCTAATCCGGTTTAAGGTTTGAATATCTTGCAGTTATCGGCTCCCGAGTGCGGCTGTCCCTGTAACCACATTCGTTGGTATCGTCCAAAGCAAATTTACTCAAGCTGTTCGTCCGCAGACCATAGCACTCCGTCTTAAAGTGATTATCGCGGTTCTTTTCCCTTGGTCCTTGGGGTGCGGCAGCCACCTCAATCTCTATCATTTGTCTTCGAAAAAGAACAAAACTGGCGCGGAAAGTAATGCAGAAGATTGAAGGAGATCCTCGTCAACTTGTGAGCCGATCCTTTTAATACCTTGGACGGGCCTCTTTCTCGCTCCCAATAATCTCTGATTGGCAAGTGTAGCGGATCTGCACACAGCCCTCTTAGTCTTCATTCCAACTCTTTGGTTCATACAATAAGCCAAAGTATCTGAAATCAACTCTTTACCATACTTCCGTATGGTATATTTTCTTGTATACCATATGGGTTTATAAATCGACCTGTCATTTTTACAATGAGAATCTTTGGTATGTCTTTATCACTACAGGTCTACATTTTTTTTCATTCGAATAGCTCACGATCCCCATGTATGAAGCGACTCAGCAATGGATACTGTTCACATGAGTGTCCTTTTTATAGATCATGGTGTCCAAACGTTATTTGAGGGGGAGGTGTGCTTTCAACATAGCCGCCTTCAGATTCTGCGAGACACCTGTTTTGCCCCAGGCATGAGAGAATAATATACGGTCTCTTTTGGAAGATTACAATGTCCCATCTGGGCATTCGTCCAATTAGTCTAGGCTGCAAAAGGAAAGTTTGTAATAACTCCGATGATTCGACATGATAATTTCGAGTTATTTATTCATCGTTAAATTAACTCAAAAACAATTCAACGAATCACAATAAGTAGGATGTTTCCAATTAGTTAACAGTGGGAAGAGACGAGAGTCACGTTTTTGGTGAATACATCTAATAAATTATATAACCACTTTATAATAACCAATCTTCTACCTCAATATGGCTTTACACGGTAGGTGTGTAACTAATTGCCACTTAACCTCCTTTATACTTTAAATATCAAACGTAATATGAAGGTGACTAATACCTGAACTGTAGGCAGTCTTCTTATCAATTAAGGCTTAATCCTTCAATTTCTTTATCAATATCACCGTCCTGTCTTTAATCTCTCACGCGGACTTTCTAACCATTTTCGGTATTCATCTCCTTATATCTCACTTGTCACCGTTAGTTAACTTACCTTCTAACTCTCTAACTTTCTAATCTTTTTAACTCACGAACCTGAACTATATATAATAAACTTAATTTCAATAGCATGTCTTCTTAGAAAAAGGTTGGTATTTTTAATAGCCCAAAAGATTTTCCAAGAGAGTTAGTGAAAGGACGCGTATAGATCCGTCACAAGTTATACAGCCGGTTTCTCATTTAGAAATTGCATTTGGATTTTGGTTGTCAGAAGATCGTATTATACCTCGCATAAGCAGGAGAAACATCTACCAGTACGTCTTGGAATTCGACAGTGGCAGGTTTGTGGCCCATCGAGAGTGCCTTTATCATTCCGCGATATTGCTACTCGCATTGGTTGGAACGAAATGGATGGATTCAACAGGTTCATATTGAACATCATGTAGAATCTCAAACAAACTTAGTTTGATCAAGATGCATGGTAACAATGGTGTGCCCAAACACAAGACAATACAGGAGTGACATTACGTAGTCTTTTCAGATAACATCATGATGGGGACGTATCTGTAGCTGGAAGCACCAAGAAAAACGCGAGTGGTGTGCTTATATTCAGTATCATCATACGTACCTTGCTCCTGGTATGATGGTATAGGCAGCCTTTAGGTACATGACTAGTACTCCTTTGGTTTGCGACTTCTGTAATTTGAACAGAAAGCGTTATATTTCTCTGTTTTTAAAGCCAATGACTATGCCCTATATTTCTCCGAGGCCTCGTAGATATCTTTCAAAAAGATAATGTAAGATCTTATGTTGCCCGTCGTGTCCTAACCTGCCTCGATACAGAAGGTTTTCAATTGTTACCCTGGACAACATGATCCCCTGATTTCTCATTCTTTGAAAATAACTGGTCATGGGTTGCTGAGAAAGTAGACCAGGGATCGGCAACCTTATGGCTGTGGTGTGCTAAGCCATTCTTTCAATATTGTTAAGCGGATCTCTGCTCAGCAAAAGTAACACATTGTTACAAATTTTATGAATTGAATGCTTAAAATAGTGTAAATAATTTATATCTGAATGGTCAATACTTTAATATTACTTTCTAATGCATTTATTTTATGTTATAATTGAAATATTCGCAATCAACGACGTTCCTTACATTGTAATGGTGATTCAACGGAAACATAGCGAAATGTTAGTGATAGAGCCAAGTTAGCATCACTTTTGGCGACCACGTTGGCAACTTGACGATTGATTGAACGGTGCAGAAGTTGGTTTGTTGTAGATCCACCTGTTAGGGAGCTGCAACAAAGAGGATAGCACAAAAATCTTCTCCAGAAAAAAATACTTATACATGACAATTGCAATAGTGATCGTTTGAAAGGTGTTGGCGTAAAGCGAGGTCATATATACAAACAAACATTTATATATATATATATATATATCGATTTTGTAGAGTGATGGAGTGACACTAAGAATAGCTCTTCGTGCCACATCTGACACGCGTGCCATAAGTTGCCAACCCCTGAACTAGACTATAACCAATCTCCAACCACTACGAATCATGAAGTTTGGCATCGATTGGAAGCAGCATATGGAGTTCGGGATTAATTTTGGACTTAATATAACCCCCAATTGCTTACAAATTTTTATTATACTGTATATGTATGATAAGAAAAGTTTTTCTGTTTGCTTTTTCCTTCCTGGTGTTGCAATTTTAGTGGGCAACTCCGTCCAAAAATAAATCAAAATTAGCTTTACTTACATTTTCTTATGTAGCTTTTTATTTCTGTTTTAAGAAAATGTATTTTTTTTCTTTTATATCAGGTTGTCAAGTGTGAAAGGGAACAAAAATGCACATAATTGAATTTTATTTTTTACAATAAAAACTTAAGTTTTAAGATGATCTGTTAATTTTTTTTCAAACTGAAATATGCGTTAAAAAGAGGAAAAGATGTACTTTTCACACGAAAAACAAATTATGCCAAAATCCGACGTCTAAAAGTGGTTATATGCTTAATCTATCTTTGCTCCATTTCATACTTAACAACTTAATATTTAAAAAAAAGTTAGGAATTCCCTTTTTTCAAAATGAAGTACTAGCTTTATCTTTTTTTGGAAAGAATCGGCAAACATCAACAAAATTGCACAAAATTTAGCTCAAGAGCATAATTTTTAGTGATTGTAAATTTCAAAGAAATATCTAATTCGGAAACTCAAATACTCATATGCAAAACAAAATATAATTTGTAAATTGGTAATTAAAATTCTTAAAAACATATTAGAATTTAGACTTTAAAATCGTGAGGATCAAAGGTCCAAGAGAATAACAAATAAAAATAGAATGTAGAAGTAATAAATCAGATAGTGTAAAAACAAACGTAATTACAGACATATAATTTTTAGTTCATTTTAACATATATTTTAACTAACAACTGTGGCTTTCTGTGGATCTATATAACCTTCACATTTACTTATTTTTTATTTTCTCATTTTAGCTCCCTAATTTTAATTCTTAATTGTATGAATAATTGCTTACATTATAAAGGGCTATCTAGGGAACAATACAGGAATTATGATACACAGTTTTCAGCCCACAGAACGGAGACATTTTTATTTAATGAGTCATAGTCTAAATGTAACTATATAATTATTCCACAAATATAGCTCTACTTCATATTGCTTTATAATTTTTTTTCTTTTAATGGCTGTGTGTGTGTGGATTATAACTTCTGGTATTAAATTACAAAATTGAAGAGATCATTCTTTTTTTGCATGTATTATGTTATATTTTGCCCACAAAATATAATTATTACAGATATATAGTTGTGTTTATTTAAAGAAAAGTTTTACAGTAATTATCTTTATACATCACTTATAGCTTAGAGGTTTTAGTATATATATATATTTTTTAATAATTACTTTTACATTTAAAATATATTACGTATTTGTTTCAAAAAGTTTATTTTACTTCATTTTTAAAATTTAAAGGATGGAATTCATAACTAATTTCAAAAGCATAATTATTTGCATTCGTAAAGGAAATACCATAAATTAGTTGCGATATTTTCAATAGAACAGATTACTTTTTCTACGAGCGTTATGCAATGCATTTGGAGGATCCAATTGCTGAATATTTATCACCATCCTTTATAAAATTCTTGTTAGAGATACGGTTATAAAAATTTTCAATTTGTATTACTTTAGTGTATAATAATGCTATGGTGCAGCTCTGTTGAGGGCGCTGTTAAGGACGGATCAGTTATGTAAAAGTCTGCGTTAGGTCGATATTGGGAGGCTCGCAGGTGTGAGCCTTGATAGGTCACTGTAGGTCTGAGAGGGTCCAAATGATCTGGAAGTCGATTGGAAAGAATTCGTTGGAGTGTGCTTGGGAGTCGTAGAGTGTTGAAACCTGTAGAAGTGTCCCTCTAGCGTCGGTGAATCTCTATAGCGTATCGAGAGTCTCTGGGTTTCCCCTTTTGGTGTCAATTTAAAAGTGGAATACGTCCCGATCACAAAAACGACACGTGAGGCAGAATCATTTCTGCTTAGACTTAACCGGGATTATTGTTTGGCTGTTGGTCCTAGTCACCCCTCACGCGGTGGACTTTGAAACCGGAAATAGGCGTGGAAATTGCGCCGGTCACTTATTTGTTGGCTGGATAAAGAGAGGTCAAAGGTTGACTTGCCTTAGAACATATGTGTTGGAGTGTCCGGTTTTGGATAATTTCCCACGCTAATTTATGACCGTTGAGACGTCTCTAGTTCCCAAACTAGTGGTGGTTTCCTTTGGTAGAAACCACCGCAACAACAAAGCATTTCAAATTTCATGTGCTTTTCAGATTATGTTTCTGTTACTTAAGATGTTGATGTGCGCTTTAGTTTGGATTCATTCGCTAAGGATACTGTACCGACCACTTCTTCTGTAAGTCGTAATCAACAAAGGATAAGAATAAAACCATTATTGACCCGAATAGGATTCCCTTTCTTCCCAGTCATCTAATTTGTGCAAAACGTGAGCTCTGTCTGATCGTGCGCAGTTCAAATCACCCTGCCACAACCACGACAAGGTCACCATAAATTATCCTTTCTCCCTCCATCAAAAGATGGTTGCTGAAATGGTAACCCAGGAATGGAACACAAGGTGGTAGCACAGTCTAACGTTTCTGGTTGATTATGCATTCCTTCTATGGAGAGTCTAACTGAGACATTCCCAGGAGATTTCGATTGGTGATTGGTGGCGCACATGTTACCCAGACCCGTCATCTCAACAAGAGATTGCCCAAAACGTCAAAGGAAAAACGTTTTAACGACACTCAAACGTACTGGAGATGTATATCAATTCCAGTAATGGCTGGAAAAACAATCTTCTTTAAGCATCCCTCAGAAAGTCCCTCAATGGCAAAAACAAATTTTTTCTCTGGGATGCAGCGGCTCTTTCTTCCGGAAATCACAAACAACAAAGAACAGGAATAAAAACAAAGGACCGTCCAGAATAGGGATTCTGTTTCATCCCATTCGTTCAACGCGTGAAAGGCATGGCTGCTAATCGGCAAATACGTGGTTCATATAAACCAGGGGTGGGCAGACTTTTCCAGGGTATGGGCTACATCTAATTTTTTCAATGTGTTATGGTACACCCAGTGTGAGTAGCACACACAAGGAGGGGGGAGAGGGTCCACGGATCTGAACCCTCTCTCATAGCTATTGAATTTTTTTCGGAATGATTATAGTACAATGTATACGGAAAACTTAAGTATTTTTGTTAATATTTTTTTTATTAATTAAGGATGATTATTTAATCAGTAGCTTATTTTTTTCTGTGCTTTTTGTTCCCGACAATCTACAAAATCAAAAAAATATGTTTGGCTGAGTTTTGGGGTATGATATGAGAATAGTAGATTTTCGCCCTTCGTCCCCCCCCCCTGAAAAATTCTTGTGTGCTCCCAGTGTCGTAGATGTTGTGAGGTAAGAAAAGGTCTACAATATTTAGATAATAAGTATAGAATATGTACTTACCTATAGAACTGAAATAAAAAAAAAGCTAACACTTTTAAAACCGCGTTTGAAGGAAAACGCAAAATACAAATATAATAATAACATTTACAAATATAATATCAATTAATAATATTAAATGATATTTAATTAATTTATATATTTTAATTAATAATATATAATGATGAATTATCAAACAATTCAAAACACATAAAAAATAAAACATATTTATCTAAAGTTAGTTTTTGTTGTTATAGTCAATAGAAGACTTGGTTTGCATACTTCAGAAATTCTCTTGAATATTTCCATCTATAATTACTAACTGCTAAAATCTTCAGACGGTCACCACAAAATGTTTTAGCGGTCCACCGGTCGATTGCGATCGACGTAATGCCCACTTCGAATATAAACACTTTTGCTAAGATCAACAACTGGTTGCCGAAATACCAAATTGCTACATGTGAGAGCAAAGAAATTGAGTGATTTTTAAACTTATATGAATGCACAATATTACAAAGCTCTTTCGCTTTAGAAACTTCCACTTGACTTTTATTAGCCTTTTTTCGGTATTTTGATCGAATCTGAATAATGTTTGCAATCGAATGATATTCGTCATTCTTAAATATCAGCAAACAAATTTATTTAAAGACTGACTGCATACTTTTCTCTTCCATTCCATCGCCTTCTAGTAGGTTTAGGGACATGGGTAATTCTCTAAATAGTACATATCACTAACTAGTAATTATCAACGTAAATTGTGTCGCACTCACTTTACATTGGTAAATTTTCCCCTTTAATTCACCTAAGAAGTATGAGTACTATTTCCTTTCGTACGGAATCCATTACACTGAGATCTGAAAAACATTAAATACACCGATAATGAAGATTTTTCTTACATTTCATTAGTCATTCCGGCTGAAGTACTGATCTAGAGAAATATCACAGTGAGGGCGAAACAATGCCGATTTTTTATGGTTCTAAGCAATTATGTGTATATCTAAGAAGAATTATTACAAAACCCTATTCCAAGCAGTAAAAAAAAATTGTCATCTTGTGGTTACTTTAACAATGTTTTATTTCTGAAATATTAGGCATAGCCGAAGTTTAACAATAGTTAAATATGTCTTATTTCACCTTTTATAGAACAAAGAGATTAAATATTGATCCAAAACTCTTAGGATTGATAGAAATTCTAACGGCTTTCCTAATCCTTTTATATTTTCCTGTTCTTGTCTTTTAGTTCATCAAGAGATGAAAATAGAAAAACAAAGATATATCCTCGCTTTGTTGTGTTTTTCAAAAGTAAAAAAAAGCTGTATTTCTTTTTAATTCGACAAAAGTGAAAACTTTTTAAGCATTTATCATTTAAAAATACCAATAGAATAAAAAAATTAGATATGTTTCTATATAGTACCTCAAAACTAATATAAAATTTATTATGCTAATTATTTTTTCATATTTATTTTTGAAATAAGGATTAACCTTTATCTGAAATTTGTTTCGATAAAAGGCAGCACATATGATAAAATAAAAACAAGAGAAAAAGTAAAGTCAGGGGGGAAAAGTGTTTAAAATCTGCAGAATTGAAACTCACAGCAATAAAAATGCAATTAAAATATTCTCTCCAACATAGTCACTAAAAGTGAAAAAGATATTTCATTATCTTTGTCTTTTTAGCATTTTCCAATATATACTTCTAAAAAACCAATATATCTACGATATAAAATAAATTAACATACTCCAGAAAAATGTTACCTTTTTCTTCGTTATTTCTACTTTTGATACCTTTTTTTCATTTCATATAGCTATTTGTGTATCATCTGCGAAAGACACAGAAGAAGAAAAAAGAACGCCAAAAAGGCTTAGCTCATCAAAATGATATGAAAGTATCACATTATAAGCTAAGGGTTTGGCGAAAGTATTATTTTGCAAAGTGAAGGGTAAAAAAAAAATCAAGAAAAAACGAATTCGACTATCTTTTATGAAGGATCCCAGACTTGAAATTGCATTTTAAATTGCCATCTAAATAAAACTCCGGAATCAAATTATCATCTAAAATGGTCCTCTCCCATTTAAAGTGAAAGGGGGGAATGGTAGTTTTCGTAGCATCAGTGTTTAGAAGCGAAATGTCTGGAAAGTCTCAGGATTTTTTTCTCTCTCTTTTTACATACTTAGGTTAAATATTCATAGCGAACTGAGTGTTTACCAAAAAGAGAAGGAGGGCGCTTAATGGTAATGTCTTTTAGTAAACGGAAAATGCAGGGTAATATACTTATTGTAATGGAAATTGTTTTCGAATTCTTTTTTTACGAAAGAAAAAACGACATGATAAACAGTAAAATAAGTTTGTTGATTCTGTTATGGAAGAAAAAAATGTAATAATCGCAACGGCTTTCAAATATAACGCAAACGAGATACTCATTTAGAATTATTCGAGAGATATGATAGTGGGGTTTTTCTAAAAATTATTTTACGATAATACAAAATATTTCTGTGAAGTAAATAATTAATACAACTAAACTATACACATATCGTATTTCCTTCATTTAAGTTTCATCTACATAATCAAACTTTTTTCATTTCTTTTTTTTTTTTAAATTTCAGTTATATGTAACAAAAAGAGGAAATTGTGTTGAAGTTTTAATGCGATCAAATGCTTAGAAGCGTTAAAAAAAAGTTATATTTAAGAATGATAAGAAATATAAAAATTCTAATTATTTGACTTTTTCCAGCTATTACCTTACGGCGATTGCATTTTTGTATATAAAAAAAAAGGGATATCATTAAAAAATATAAAAGCAGAAAGTTTAAATCAAAAATTAAAAACATAAATGTGCTTATAAAAGTTTAAAAAAAAAGCTATTTTGAAAACTTGTTTGTGAGAACTTTAATGTGTAGACTTTAGTAATACATTAAGTAACACTGAAAATACAATGCCAAGGATTAAGCAGAAAATTATGCAAATTTCAGGGTAGGCATACATCACCAAGCCCAACTCTCCGGTACACTTTAAGTAAGATAAAGGCAAAGAAACTGCAAATGGCCAATAGTCATGCGTTATTTTTACCAGAGAAGCCATTGTGGTACTTTTTTCTGCTTTCGGAACGGACACGTATAACATCAAAGAAAGTTAGGCCGCTGCAAACGGAAAATGTTTTAGCGGAATGACGCTTTTACGAAGAGCGCGATAAGTTGCCAAAAGACAGATTGATCCGTATGTTAAATCTCAGTTGACATCCATATAAAAGCGTTTTTGGTGCACCCGCTGTGGCAAAAATAATTAAAACCAAGATATAAGTGGCAAATTTAAGGTATGCCAGTACGGCCAGAGAAACGAAAACACTGTCATGGGTCTATTCGGGTTCTTCTCACTAACAACCCTCTTGGGGGAAAAATGGGTCTTTAAAATTTAATTTATTGAAAGCCTTACTTCGAAGAAGATGTGAGTATGTAAATTAAGACTTGTATATAAAGATTAAACTTTCGAGCTAAAAAGAGAGGTTATAGACTGCTACTGCTAGCAGAGATTTATTAAACGCAATGTGAGGCGTAGATACTACGTAGCTGATTATTGTAATATTAAAGTTGACGATTTTTTATTTAGGGTTCAAATTAGATGAGATCGCTAAAAATTAGAAGGTATTGCCTAGACAAAGGGATTTGTCTTTTTGTAAAGTCTTCTCGTATCTCGTCTGCCACACCATTGTTTTCCATATTTCGAATTATGGGTGCATCTCTTAACTTTGGTTGATAGAATTCGTCTTGTTGTTCGTATCAGAGAATAAATTGAAGTTATATTGACTATCGCTAATCTTCCTTCCGACATCTCCCCCCCACACACACACTGAGGGATGATATAACTCATCCCTCACAACACGAGTGACCTGCAAGATACTTCTACCTTTATTTTTCAGCATATGTATTGGACACATTGGATAATCTCTCAGTAACTAGAACAAATTTTTGTGGATTGGTTGTTAGTGTCTTGCCTCATGGCTCCATTACAAAGATTGTCGTTGATTCTATAGTACAGACGACTCCATTTACAATGGTGCGGGATTAAAATGACATCGAAAACAAAATTGTACAAAGTCGTGTTCTTAGATGATAGAAAAATCATGCTTCTTTTTGTTCAAGGGTAGTCGCCACGTATGAGTTAAGCGCTGACGTGCTCCATGGATGATGTGCTGCTCGATTTCTTTCGGCCCGAGAATGAAATGCCCTTTATTAGAAGGATAATGACCTACTACAGACTGAACACATAATTTAACGTTTTCGGCAAGATTTACAGATACATTTCTGGCCATTATTCTCCCCTAATCTCTCATCGATAGAACAAATTTGCAACTCGATTAAAAGCCACCAGCTGGCCCTTCCACTATCACGTTCAGAAGACAAAGTGTAGCAAATGGTTGACAAGTGACCGGGAGAGTTTTCTCTATGCCATCCATACTTTCATCGACTTTGTACTTATACACTGTGCTTCACGTAACGCCACCCGCGTGGTCTTACAACTCTCGACTTTTGTTAGGATTATCGTTTCAAAATAAGCAACACTTTTTATCCTTTGCAATGTCTCTCTGTTTGACAAGTTTCTTCACTTCCTGGCCATTTCTACTATGTGTTGAATTCTCAGTGTCTCATAGCGTATAGTTAAGAAAACCTGCAACAAATAAATAGATGAGGCATACCATTGCACTTGAGTAGGTTGATGTTCACCATATCCGCAAACAGTGGTTGCTTGGGTTACACAATTATGCATTGAGAGTGGCTAAAAACAGAGACATCTCTTATTTGAAAGTAAGCCAGTCCGTCAGTGCCATAAGAAAGTAGAGTTGAAGAGTTATTTAAAGTTCAGTTCAGAAACGTAATCGTAGAAGTCGATGTCAAAATGAGTAGTACTAAAAATTTTAATGATTTTGAACGAGGGATGATTATTAGTGTAAGAACAACAAGTGCTAGCACCTCTGAAAATAACCCAATATAACACCTTGGTGATATTCGGCCTTGCATTGTCGTGCAGAATGATGACACCTAACTACATAATACCTGGGCGTTTGTTTTTGATAGCCTTATGCAGCATATCAAGTGTTTGGATGTACCCTTAAATTGACGGAGACGAATCCTTAAACTCTAATAATAAGGGTCCCTTCATGTCGAAAAATGCCGTCAACATCCCCTTTCCGGCTGACTGTTGAGCTTTGATTTTTTTGGGCCTAGGTGAGTTGGGGTGTTTCCATTGCATACAGACGGACTTCCCTTCAGGTTGGAAGTGGTGACATCAGGTTCCATCCCCTGCCATTATGTGCAGCAGAAAGTCTTCACTATCATCTCTGTCTGTAGCGTAACAAATGCTGTAAACTCAGGCCCATTCCAGCTTACACCCTCTTCCAGTGTTAAAACTTCATTACAGCTTGCCGATCCTTTTTGGACGCAAATGCATCCACACCAGTTATTTTTAAATAAATGCTATGTCCTTACGAAAGCAGTTATCCCAAATCTGCTTGCGCAAGCGGGTGCGTGGAATATACACCTTCACTATCAGGTTTGTTTCACTAAAATACATTGAAAATTGTTCGTATGCGACACTTAGAGCCACTTTGATTTGAACATGCCTCATACTTCCAGCGTTAGCATAGTTTTTTGACCCCATCCTATTGAGCTTTTTTAAAATCTGAAGATCACTTCAAATCTTGGAAACGCCACCATCCTGTCTGGCTCAATTTAGATTTGTCATTATGTCAATATAGGCAAATGATCCTTCGCAATGTTATCAGCAATTTGTAGAATCCATGCTAAGAAAGTTACAGGCTGTAATCAGAGTTGAAGATGGATAGACAGAACAATTCGTTATGAGAGGGTGTCTTTTTTTCTGGTCACTCTATATGTCTGTAAAAAGCAAGACAATGGAAACAACTGCTAAAAATGATGGAAATCCACAAATAGCGAGAGAAAGAAACGATCATGAAATGATGTTGATTTCAACATGATACATTAATATAGTTACCACGTGTAAATTCATTTGTATATCACAGGTCTATCGACTACCACTGTTGAACAGAAACACATTCTATCATGGATATACAGATATTCCATCATGGACATAGTTCTTGCACAATGTCCTTTCAAACGGAAGTGTCAAAATATTTGTGGGTCAATGGCAATCATCATAACGAGCACCATGAAATAACACCCGGTTGGTGAATAATGGTCAAGAAAAATCCAGAAAGTTCAGCTCACCCTCAAGGGTATAGAGCTGAAGAATCATTCGCACTGGAGTAAAGACAATTAAAATAGAAATAAGTTTTGGAGAAGATATTTTTTCCTGCTCAAAATGAAAGAACCTAGGACGTTTAGAACATGTTTTAGCAGCTCAACGAGATCAACTGTGAGTGTTCTGAGCTTCCTAGTGGATGTGTCGATCCTCTTGAGCTGATGTTCCTACAGTCGCGCTCTAGAACCCTTTGAACATCACTTTTATTTATTCTTTCAAATCTCTTCGGCTGAGCAAGTACACCATAGAAGCGGGGAGGTGGTTATCCGCTGCGATTTGACAGATGGACTAACCTGCTCTTCTGAGTCTGATCACGTAAGTCCTCAGTTCTTGAGAATATCGTCTGTATTTTGAATTTGTCTCCGTTGACAGCATCCTAGCTGCTTAGATGTCAGTCTTCAACCCCAAAATTATTACCAGAGTCATCTAGAGGGGTGTCTTGACTAATCAACATAGTTGCCAACTAACTGTCATCGCATATCATTTAATGATAAAACATGTTACCTTCGAACCCTGGTGTAAAGGGATCAGGGGTACAATAGACCCAATCTTCCTTTTTTTTTTGCAAAATCATGTAGCCATATACCCTGATGTAATATTGTAAAGTGTATTTATTATGGCAACTGATTGTCTCTAGTTGTCTAACGAACTATTTTAGTAGCTCAATGATAAATTGATGACAACCTGTGGCTGGTTGGGTTGCCCTTCATGGTACGTCATTGCTGGGTAATTTTCCAAAAAGATATGCCAGGGCTCGTACATCTCTGGACCGCCTTCCAGGCAATATTTCCTTGGCCGGCTAATTCCACAAACCTTTCAATAATTGAACATGTATGGATGATGATAGACCCCCTGTACCCCAAATTGAGACATCCTAAATGTTGGAACAAAAGTTAATGTATGGCTTGCAGAATGTATTACAATATGACATTAGAAATCTTTATCACTCCTTGCATCACCAACAGGACAGAGATTCACTATTAACTAATTTTAATGTATAATTGCTAATTATTGATAGATCTTACAATTTTGAATGATGAATCATTTCATTTTCTTTTCATGAATTTTGCTGAAGTTTCCTTTCAATAACAAAACTCTCTTTCATAATGTTTTCATCCTTTTCTCAAAAAAAAAAAAAAAAAAAAAAAAAAAAAACCGGTTTTTTAGTAAAATTATAAAAAATGAATGTTAAATATCAGTCTATGTAAATTAAAACTTTAAACTTCTTTATTTCGTATAAAAATAATTTTCTTCACATACAAATATTGAAACAAACCTTACGTAAGAAATAAAAATAAATTGTTTTCAAAACTGTAAATCTAGTTAAGACCGTAATAAATCAAGCTCTAAATCTTTCCTTAATAGCTTAAATAATGGTTATAATAAACTGTTTAGTTATTTTTTTTTTTAATTTTAAGAAATATAGTATTTTGCTCCTCTTATGGAGGGTGACTATTAAGAGGAAAGGAGTACATTAATAAATCACTCAAATTATTATAAATTGTTTCAAAACACTATAATAAATTTTATTCTATATACTATGTAAATTAAAGCTATGTGATGCATTAATTTGATTATTTATGATGATCGATTACAACCACGTAACCTTTGTCTTCTATTAAATCTTAAAGCATGTTGTATGAAGTCCTCTTCATATGTTGAAGAAAACTTTAGCTAAAAATTTATCAAGTGAAACCATTTTCTACAATCAAACTGCAATAACCTGTTACATATTTGTTATTCTATATTGATAAAGAATTAATAAATAAACCATCAAAATGTAAAACAAAATAATAAATGTTGTAAAATTGCTTTTAAAAAGTAGCTTTAGTCATAAAATAAAGGAAAAATAATACAATAAAAAATTATAACGAAACAGTTCTAAGCAAACTTACATTAAATACATGAATATTTGAATTTTGAATGAATTATCCCATAAAATAAATTTGCAATTTAAATCATTTTAAATTAAATTTCTACGAAAGATGTATTAATCTAACCACTTATTTCCCATATAATTTTTAAAAAGGTTCATCGAGGCTCCTAGGATTTATATGAAAATAATTATTTGCATGGTAACAAACTGAATTGATGATTTCAAGAATTCCAAGCATTTCGCAGCAAACGATTTTTTTTTCAAATTATTTTCAAACGATTTGTCTCAAATTAAAAGGATCCAATCGTATTCAGTTCAAGTTGAAAAAATGGCGATAAAAAATAAATATATTCCATTTAATATTAAATTTATAATACATTTGAAGGTTAACACATTATTTGAGGCAATAATGCAAAAATTGCATAATATTCACTCAAATGAATTATCAATAGGGGGATATTATTGATTAGTGAAATCTGTGAGTTAGTTACTTATTCAAAAAATAACCTATTTATACAGATCATAACTCTTTACAAAATGCAGACTCTTTGCCACATGAAAAAAGAAAACAAATAAAAAAGAAACAATCTAATGCCATTTGCTTTTGAAATTTTCTGGAAATGTTCCATTTCTTGTCATTAAGCATTTTGATACTTCTCTAACACGAATACTTATTTTCGAGTTGTGGAATGACTTTCTTCTCAGTTTTTACTTTTGAAAAAAAAATCAAGATTTTTGTTGGAGTTGCAAATTGCTCAAGTATTCAGCCAATTGAGAATTCGTAAAAATTCAGAAACTTTTTTTCTTCTTTTCAAACGGCTGCGAGAAATAAGAACAAATTCTTAGTTAATTTCCTTTTGTTTCTTTCCTTAAGAATTAAAAAAAAACAATTTAATTATTTTAATTTACGAATTTATTTTTTTAATAGAGGTGTGCTTTAAACCTGAAGATATTTTAAAGAAATTGTGTTGCGGTGAAAATATTTTTAGTAATTTCAATTTTGTCTCGAGTCGAGAAAAATAACATTAATTCAAAACTAATAATTTTTATTTGCTTTCAGCAAAAATGTAAGAAGTAATGTTGGCCATTTTTTTATATTTCAGATATTAAATATATTCCACTTTTAAGTGCCATATTATCGTCAGGATTTCACTGAACGCGAATAATCTTATCTATAAGCAGCAAATTTAAAATAATTCTCTATCGATATCTTAGTTTTCGACACTATATATATCATATTCTATATAAAACCCCTTCCGTTGTTTATTTTTCTTCTCTTTACTTATTTTAATTTTTTGCAACAAACATAAACATTTACATAAATTAATTTAGGATCCATCTTCTTTCACAATTCATTGAAAAAATAAAGAACATACATATATTTCCAATATATTCAGAAATATGATATATAAACACATGTGTGTGAAACTTTTAAATTTATTATTGCATGAAGATCAACTGTAGCTTTATAAATAACTGAAGATTAAACAAATATTATTATTTTTCCTTTCCAAGGAAGTAATAATTAAATTTACATAAAATCAAATATGCATAGTTTAAATTGGCTTTACAATAAAATATAGAGCATGCCACTTTTGTAATCAAACAGAAAACCCTGCAATTCGTAACAGTGAAAATATTTCAAGATAAACGTTATTTAAATTATAAGTAGTAACTTGCAACTGTTAATCCCAATGTTTAAAATGTTTAATGTTATTCATATTTTTCAAATTTATTCCCGAAGGATTTACAGTCATTAATGTGAATGTATTGTTTCTTATAGAAAAATAAAATGTAAGATGTAATAGTGTGTGTTGTTTCTCCTTTATTAATTAAAATTTGAAATCCACAATTGTATTTCATGAAACAATTGAAGTTAGTGAGATATTTTACATAAAAATGTAATTAGTAAAACATATATTATTTTTTATTATTAATAGTAGGTGTTAGTCCTCATTCTTACTGTGTCACATATTTTTTAATTCATTTGTTTTCATATAAAAAGGATTTAAAATATCTAAGTTTATTATAACCAAAACAGAAATGTCACACACACAATGAAATGAAGACGAATGTTTAATAAAAGTCATATCTTTTCACAATGAATATTGCTCTTTAATCAGAATATTATTAATTCAGTAAGATTTTAATTTCTTAGAGCTGATTTTAACTACAATTCTTAAAATGTCTTGCATATTTTAACTCGCAATTTTATAAAATTTCTTCTACTCTGATTACAAATTCCAATTTAATTAAATAGTATTTTAATTAAATTTGTTAAATTCACATATTTTAAATGAAGATATCTTTTATTAAAATAGATGCATATTCAATTTAGCCAATGGTTCAGTTTTGTAATTTTCTAACAATTGAGTTCAATAGTTAATTTAAATTCAGTACTTTTAAGCGTTTGAATTTAAAAATTAGTTCAAATAAAGTAACTTATTAACACAAATAATACATAAAATAACTTACTGATTATTTTTCAAATCTGTTTATTATGAAATGCATATAACGCTTGACAGTTATCAAATATGTTGTGCCACACATCGTCTTTTTATCAAACTTTCAAAAAAAATATATTTAGGTCGGTAATCCTGAGGCATATAAATATTATTAAGATATATAAAGATGCACAAGAAAAAAATTATAATTTTCATTAAATCTTTGCTATTAATAACTACTTTTGTGAAAATTTATTTCTGTGACAAATGAAATCCTGCTGTCAAAAATCCTTTTCTAAGTAAATCAAAAGCCAACAAATAAATAGAAGTAATTCACTAAAGAATATCGTTTCAAAAGTTTGAAAAAAAAAGTTTCTCCAAAAAAGAGTGTAACCACCATTTTCCTTCAAACATCTGTAAAATAATTTAAAGCAAAATTATTTTCCATAACATAAGTCAATTTTAAAAACAGGAAAAAGGTTTTTTTCTTTGCCCATAGAGTTTCACCTGCGCTGCCTTACAAGAATAAAATGAGCAAAGTAAAACCAAGTTTCCTTATAACTAAAAATCTCTCGTTTTACTAAATCGAACTTAATAAGAAAAATAATAAATCCTAGAGTAATCATATCCAACCAAAAGTTCCCCGACTACATACTACCCGGCTTTTTCTTTTGAATTCCATAAATTCATTCATTTCAGATGACTGATTCTTTTCTGACGTATTTGGCGCAGTCAAGTTCCATAACTACTTTCGAAATCAATAAACCATTAAGTTAAGCAGTTTAAATGATGTTCCTCAAGAAGAAACTTTCATTTAAACTACCCAACGCCGTTACTGGACCAAATGGCTTTTCGCAGCAAAACTTACACTGTAATTTCTCTTAGCCAAATGGCAGCATTTCGCGTACAGGGGGTTCCCCGATAGAAAGAGAGAGAGAGGGCCGCAGAACTTTTTAACGACAAAGCGCAGAAAAGAGCCTTCTCACATGACAAACTGTCGAAACCATAAAAACAATTTTCTACATCAAAGAATTTCATATATAAACTTGCTCCCCCCTTTCTTCCGCTTACCCTTGAAGAAATTCAGCGTAAAGCTGAAATCTACTTTACAACAGCTTACTTCTTTCCCGCCTTCACCCACCCACAACAAACTTGCCAAAGTGCAGTACTAGCTTTAGAGTATAGTTTGCAGCATGTGGAAAAGAGAGAGACACGTGGAAAAATAATAACAAAAATTTCAACTTAGAAGGGTGTAAAGAAAAGAGAAAATAAAAGAATAAAGAAATATATGGTATACGACAAGGCATGGCAGACTGCTATCAATAGCCAAGGGAACGTGGTATTTCGTTCCTAAAAATCTACCCCACAAAAGGAAGAAGTAGAAGTTTGTCGTGAACACTGTGAAAAAAAAAAGAAAAGAAAAAGGAAAAACCAAGTTTTTTGATAAATGATTTTCTTTTCAAGTACTGCTTATATTCCAGCTACTGCAAAACCAGGCCCTTCTCAAACAGATGGTTTTTAAGTTCCTCTTTTCTACAAATTCGGGAATGTCTAAGGGATTGCAATTTTTGCTTATTTTTTCCCTTCATATCCTTTCCCCTAGCTCACTTTTTTATTGTTATTTTCCCCTTTAAACTGCTTTGATAAAAGCCGTTGAAAAATGGTCCTGGAGTATATTTATATACAACTATTTTCATCCGCGAAAGTAGGCCTTCTATTGAACAAAACAACGTGTTGAAAGAGCGACGCGGAGTTGTCTGTGTATTCATTATTTATTCGCCTAACGGGTCCGCGTCCTCTGTTTTTGACGGCTTCAAATCCCGTTGATAGCGGCAGGCTGTGTCGACAAGCCTACAAAGATGTGTTCCGGAGATTTTTCGCTTTGTTCGGCTTAAGAAGCGAACATTCCCGAAGCAATAAACTGCAGTAGGTTATGAATGGCATTTCATGAAAACTTGAATGAAAATTATGGATTCGATTTTATGTTCTAAAAGTGCGTGTATATATATTATGAAACTCCACAACAAGACTCTAACGCTATTTTCGCTTATAAATATTAAAATATTGTAAAATTCAAACGTTGAGCACATGAAATATAAATCATCGCCAATTTTTTATTGATAAATGTATGATTAAAATTTTTAAAAAAATTATTATGAAACTTTATTTTTTTAAATGAATTTAAAGAATAATTATTTAAAAATGGATAAAAAATTGATGGCTTTTTAATCAATTGAAAAAATTAGATTTCCTTTCTATTTTCACAATAGCAGACTGCATTTAAAATGATACTATATGCTAATATATGAATCGAATATACTAATATATAAATCGAAGGGATCAAGCATAGAAATCTCAATTGTGTGTGATGTAACAAGTATTCATATGAGAAATATTATCTCATCAATTTGAAATAGGAATAATAAATTTAAATTTAATTCCATTAATTATTCTGGGGTACAAAGAACTTCATTTTTTAGCCTTTGCAACTTCCCAAACAAAGGTAACTAGTTAACATAATAGAGTAAAAAAATTGACTGAACTCAAATATAAGCAATCCTTGTTTAACAGTGGTACACAAAAGGGGGGGGGGCACGAGTCCAGCCCCCTCCCTCATCGCCCTTGATTTTTTTTCGATTGCTTATAATCCTATGTATATGTACGTAAAATTAAATTTTTTTTTTAATAACCCAGGGCTATAGGCAAGGTCGACTCAGCCTTTCATTCCTTCAGTTGGTCGATAAATGAGCACCAATCTTAATTGGGAGCTAAGCACTGGGGGGGGGGGGGTTCGCGTCAGACTGGCAGGAATATCTGCTCATGCCCCTCAGTGCCCAAGGTCATGAAAACTGATTTGAGCCCTGTAGATCTTGACCCTCAAGGGCTGCTGAGCCACTGAGTTTAGTTTATTTGTTATTAATAATTTATTTTATTAATTAATTCTAATAACTAATTCAATAATTTATTTTTTACATTTGCACCTAATAATCTACAAAATCAAAACAATATGTTTGTTGATGCATTAAGGTATGATAAGAGAACGGTGGACTTTCGACCCCTTGACCCTCTCAAACTACCCCCTTTAAAAATTCATGTGTATGCCACTGTTGTATAATCATATAAATATTGTGCCGAAGAGCCTATTTTTACTCACCATGTAATAGGACTCTTTTTCTTATTGGATTTGTGACCATGGTAGCCTAGCGGTCAAGGTAACGGACTCGTGGCTGTGGCGTGTCATGAGTTAGAGCCACGTACCACTGAACACCCGTCGTGTAGGGAAGCGATGCACGTTTAATCTGTCGAGAGCTCAAACGTTCTCCCATTGGTGTGGTGTCGGGTGGTAGTTATGAGAAGAGGGGTGCCAGCTCAGGTATTGTCCTTGTTCCTTGACCATGGTTCAAAATTGCGAGGTCCGTCGCCAAAAGCCCTCGTGTATATATAGAACAATACGACGATAATATTCACTCACTCATTGGATTTGGGGCCATAGTAGCCTAGTGGTCAAGGTCACGAACTCGTGATTGACGTTGTCGAGTCACGAGTTCGAGCCCTGATGTCAATGAAAACCTACCGCGAAGAGGAGCTGAAGGGTATTAAATTTGTTGTGGCTCAAAGTCCTCACGTTGACGTGGTGTGAAGGTTAGGAGAGGGTTAATAGCTCAGGTGTCCGCCTTATCACTTGATCGGGGTTCATATTACGAAAATCGTCGCCATTGGCCCACGAGTTACTTTAGAGTGTGACATTAAAAGAGACCCCCTCCTCGGAATTTGATTGGTCAATAACAGGATATTTTTAGATTTAAATCGATTTTTCACTCAATAATGAGGTTCAAGAATAAAATTTAGTGCCAAAAATTTCTCCCAAGATTATTTTAGGAGTTAATTGAATTATTTCACTCATAAATAAGATAAATTTACCCCTTTTTTTAATACCTCAGAATTAAACTAATTTATCGATAATGCAGTTCGTCAAGAAACTCGAGATAATTACCATGTTCTAACTAACAATATTGATAATGAAATATGGAAAAAAACGATTTCCGATAAGTTGTCAATACACATTTATTTAGATTATAGCTTGTATTATATTAGATTCCTGATTTGTGGATTAAAAGCAAGTCATTTACCTATCATTCCTTTTAATTTATCACATTTTTTTCCAATGGTTATCGTAAGACTTTTAACTTCAAACAAACGTCTAGTCTCACTGAATTTCCTTCAGTCGTAAATTGTCAAAAGCAACTTTTATTGAAAATAAAATTTAAAAAAATCTTGAAACCTTAAGCGTTTTGATATGTTAAATAACTTTTAATACTTGTGTATTAATCTTACATATTGAATTCCTACATTGTAAGCTTTATCTGTTTAAGTCGTATTAATTCACTATTTGCTATTTAGTATATAACTATCTCTTTTAAAAATCGTGTGTTCGCGGTAGCCTAGTGGTCATAGACACGGACTACAGGACGGTTTGTCATGATTTCGAGTCTAGTACCACAGAAGGCCCACCGTGTAGAGGAGCTGATGCACGCTAAATCTGTCGAGGCTCAAAGTCCTCCCGCTGGTGTGGTGTGAAAGTTAGGAGAGGGGGTTCCAGTTCACACACAGGCATCGTCCTTGTCACTTGACCATGGGTCAAAATTACGAGGTCCGTCACCTGTATTTCTAGTATTGCCTAAAAGTGTGTGTGTGTGTGTGCAACGTTAATAAACTCTTACTTTTAAAATTTATATTTTTAGCTTAATTATACCTTTCAATACGATAAACTTTTCCTTTCAAAAAGACAGTTTAAACATGTTGATTTCACAAACTGAGCTTTTTGAACTATCTTTGAAGAATTTAATCATTGTATTAGTTTTGAACTATTTTCGTAAATACCGTTAATATATTCTAAAATAATCACGTTGACATTTAATATATACAGGGCATTATCAGTGGCCTGTTTTTTAAATGTCATTTCATTCATGCTCCCCCTTACCGGTCATCTCTATAGCTTGAATATAATGTTAATATAGCAAGAAGGTTCTAATTACGTCTTACTGAATTTACTCTTATATATTTATTTGAATATAATAAAAAAATGCATTCGTAAATTTTAAAAAATAAGGGTTTTTGTGGGACTAATATTTCTACCATTTTTGAAAGCTTTTATACATTTTTTAGTCATTCTTCTAATCGTAGATCTGCATTTCAAAATATTTTAAAATATTTGTTCAGTTCAGAAAAGAAAGTTAGGACAGAAAAGCTCCTCTTTCTTTCTCTTTCTTTCTTTCTTTTCTTTTTTTTTTTTTTTTTTGCTTTTCAGGATGCACTTTATTGCATTCTAATAAATACAATGAGATTCAAGAAAATATTTGAAAATTCCATAGGGTTAAGATTTCAAAACTTGAAATAAGAATTTTTTTTAGTACTGGAAAAGTATAAATCGTATAAGGAGTGAAAATGCGAAAATTAACTGATTTAAAGGGAGCTTACATCTTTCAGTTATCTACGTTTTCTGATTATAAAGAGACAACTTGAGTGTGACTGTCAGGCAGTGATAGATAAACATAAGCAAACAACGACAAAAAGGTTGTTTCAAGGACAAAAATGTTGCTTACAACCTTCGTGTTGCCTTATGGGGCGACGTTAAAAAATACTCACTCACTCGACAGCAAAAAATGTTAGTTTAATTGCATAGAAAATATCTATTTTTTTAAAGAAATACAATTCATCTTTTGTAATATTACTTATGTAAAATCATGCACACTGTATTTTCTTTCCGTCGACAGGAAAGTCTTAAGGTATGGGCCCCCTGGACCCGGGCCCAGGGTCTTGGCCAATAGGGGGGCCTTGACTTGTTTTCGACTCACCCTTAATAAGATCATGATTCGAATAATCTCAACGGTCAAATGTTATTTCCGGTTGTAATCTCCGAAACACGGGAATTTCGGACGATATATCAACTGATTACATGTGATGACCGTCGTCCATGTATTCGACTAAGCCTATACCACCATTACGCCATCATTACTCAATCAGTCAAAAGGTGGCAGTCGGTTGAGACGGTTTGTGCGATTGTAAGTCATGTACATTTATTTGTTTCGTGTTATTGTTTGTACGAGTATTTGACAACGCGCGTATGCTATGTACTGTCCACTTTCAAGGATCATAGGTGGAGCCAACATTTGTGTAGGAGCCCAGGGATATATATATATATATATATATATATAACAGTTAAAAATTATATATATAACACAGATAAACTTTAAAATAGCAATTGCGTCTATGAAATTGACTATGATAGGCGTAGACAAGTTTTACATCATAAGCAAAGCTACGGAGTAATTAAGGCAAGACAATAAATAACACATGAGTGTGCTCCTCGCCGCCCCGCGACAGATCACTCGCGTTTGTTCGTAATACTTCACAGTGAACTTTAAAATTTTGAAATAAAATGTAAACCATTTTGATTAGTGACGTGCCAAAAATATCGTGTCGTGTGCCATTAATGACACGAATGTCACTGGTTTCCCATCCCTGTCCTAAGACAACCCTGCTCATTGATGTCAACTTTTTTTAAAATGATGAAATCAAATATTTTTTATTTACAGTCCTTGCGGTTATAAAAGAGTTTTTGAGAAGAATTCAATATTCTATTTGATTCAACTTATTTAATGAGCTCTAAAATGTCTGGAAGAACTAAAAAGTATATATAAGACACTTCAAGCAAATATATTTTTTCTCAAGTTCCTGAATTGGAACGTATTTTCTGAAGTGTCTAGGAAAACTATTGTTCAGTGTCAGTTGTTCTTGGTAACTCTTGCACTTAACGCATCGACTTTTTAAACTTATTTTTTAAATACATCTCGCTTTACGTACAATAAAAAAATCTCATCGAGACCAAAAGAAAAACCGAACAAAATATTTACAAGTTGCTCCTTTTTTAAAAGAAAAAAAAATGTGTACCACAAATTGACTTGCTGACAATTTCACACAACTCAGCGTTTAGGCCAATCCTCTTTCAAAGGCAATGTCACTCAGTATTCTAACCCAAGACAAACTCATGGTACCAAACGAACAACGGGGGGTAGGGGCAACTTCCATTGTCACTCAACACAAGAGAAATTACTGCAAGAGGGAGGAAGGGGGGTTTCATGGATGGGAACTCACTGTTCGAAATCAGCAAACTATTCTTCAGTGATTCGCCCTGCCGTTGTCTGTCTGTCCCTGACATCTCTGACAGGCCCCCCTTCCTGCCATGCTTTGGGAGAGAAAAGCCTGCAGTTTTCCCCGTCTATTCTTCTGTGCAGTGTAGGCTTTACGAATAACGGATTCATGACAGGAAGGAATTTTAATCAAAACTTGAGCATGCAAATATGAAAATCTACTTCAGAAGATGTTGGTAGCTAGCAGTCACTATCATTGATATATGCAAAGCTTAGGGGTGAATTTATTGAATTTTTAAAATCTAAGTTTGAGTTTTATAGGCTCACATATCTTATGGAAGATATCGAACCGTGGGCTTCAAAATTTTCCACTCACGGAATCCTCAGATTTGCAAGTGTGTTTTGGGGGAACCTCAAGCCACTTACACACTTAGAAGAATAAATTTTAAAATAATATTTCAAGTAGATCAACATGTTATAGGTACTTTAAGTAAAGGCAGTTAAAAAGTATTTTATTCGTTATTAAATATTTTTAACATAATTTTAATATTGTTTATTAATTAATAGTATTAATCTGTGATCCAGGTGCCACCTACCCATATATTATACATAGCAGGGGTACTTAACCTTTTTTTCATCCGGGCTGCATACATATCTTAGCTATTTCACGCGGGCCACAACATGAGGATTAATAGATGGAGGGGATTCATCAGACCAGATAACATAGAAAATTTAAAGTGTGGAAATTGATCAAAATATTAAAACGCTTATTTTGCTTTTTTTATTATTATTATTCTATATTTTTTTGTATTTGTCACGGATTTTTTCTAAATTGGAAACATTTAAGAATCACTCGTTCACAATTTCTGCATCAGTAAACGGTTCCATATGATTACCAATGATATAACAAATTTCGTAGGGTGCCTTTGTTATCGCTGTGACATTTATCGCTGACAAAACACTTTTTTGATGTTGTAAAGATTATTCAAGAAAGCCTCTATTTACATCATCTCTTGAAAGAGATCTTCGAGGAAAAGGATCATTGATCGATTCTTGTTTATTGGTATTTTTTAAATACACTTTTGTGACAAACCAAACAATTACTGGACCATGCTTGTTTTTCACTACAAAATAGTCAACTTTCCAATCGTCTTGAAACAATCTATTTTCTTCGAATATTTTTCGCTTGAAAGATAGTTAAAAATTAGTTCCACTCATAAAATGGTCGTTACTCCCCTATTGTCTATTATTATTAATCAGAAAAAAAATATCAATTCGCACCCATACGACACCGACACTCAAAAGCAAAATTGACACACATTCGATATTTTAACAAAGAATTTCCCACAAAATTTTCATAAATAAATGAATTTTTCAGAGCAATGGGCCATAACCGGGTCATTTAAAAAGGCCCAGTGGGTTGCATTCGGCCCACAGGTTGAGTATCGCTTATATATAGTAACTGGGATATGCGCTTGCATTTTTTTACACAAACAGTCGAAGTCTAGGTCTATTGAAGTTATCCAGTTCGCATTTCATATTTTGTGTTTAATTTGTTTTTATATTTTGTTGTTTTTGTAGCCACTTATGCTAAGAACCATTTTTCACTTAAATACATAGTTAGGAATGACATTAAAATGTTTATAGCTGTGTGAAAAATCTTGTGTACTTGGAAGGAATTTACAACTTAAAATTTAGGCACTCCTCTTGCTTAGACAGGGGTGTAGCTACCACCGTATCAGCCGTATTAATGATACTGGCCGCTCAAGCTAAAGGAACCCCAACATGAGTAAGCAAAACATCGTTAAATAGTAAAGAGCACTTGAAAAGGGTCTCGCCCCGGAACTTTTAATACAGGGCCCACTGAGAACTACCTACGTCAGTGTGTTTAAATTTAGGTTTTAATGTCGAATCTGTAATATCAATAAGTTGTTCCCTTTCCTTCATGATAGGTATTTTTTCCGTAAATGAAAAAAGATGAATTTTTCATTAGCAAAACTATTTTGCAGAACGTGGTACTAACGAGTAAAAAATTCTTTTGAGGAACCCGGAAAAGTAAACAATATAATATGCACAATCTATAGCACATAAGTAGTATTTATAAATAAAAAAATAATTCAATTTTTTGAAGATATATTATAATAAAAGCAGAAGTATTACAAAATAAAGTTATGTATAAAAAAGTTTTCAGTGATATATGATTCGGATGAGCTTTAGATACTTGCGGTATATAATACAAATTTCATACAGTACAAAAATCCTTTTTACATGCATATAATTTTCTTTTCAACTTTTTCTTGTGACTTGTGGAACCCCTGGGTATGCCTTGTGGAAACTCAGGGTTCCATGGGATTATAGATATCTATTGCACAGTTGAAGACCACTGATATAAGGAAATTTTCAATATCAGAGAGAGAAGTTGTCATCGATTACTAAAAAATATGGCTTATTATAAATTGCCTTCAGTGCTTCGAGGTTTAAAAAAGTTGTCAGAATATTTTTAATTCGGTTCTTTGCGATTGATTTTTCAACTGAATACTTCTTTAGAATGGATTTTACTTGTAATTGATGCACATTTTATGATGATTGAAATAAGATTAGGATAAGTTGATGTTGAAAATCATTATTCAAGAGGGGGAAAAAATCTCTAGTCTTATTGAGAGTGATAGCAGTACAATTAATTACTGGGTAGAAAAATTACTTTTTACAGGCTTCTAATTTTTTATAGATATCTATTGCGTTCTGGGAAGTTTTTTTCTTCTGCTAGTTTCTATTAATAAAAGTGATTGATGATGAAGAATCTCATATTGATCTAACTTACTTATAACACATTGACAAAAAAAAAGGAATTTGGAAAAATAAAAAGGAAAATATATCGCGAAAGAAAAAGCGGGCTATATCATTTTTTTTGAAATATCTGTTATTAAAATCAGTATGAGTCGATAGAGATGATAATGATAGACATTTCATCAACTATAATTTGAAAAAAAAAACAGAAATACATTTATAAAAGGAATCAGATTATTTTTAGAAAATTAAAAACAAATAGCACTTATAAGCTCATATGTAAGTAACATTTTTCAAAACAGAATATTTTAAGAATAAGGAAGAACATAAATTTGAAATCTCCTTACAGTTTTTTAAATCTAATTTTGTGTAATAATGATTCATGTTGTTAAATTAATATCTACGGAAGCCTACTTACATCAGTTGATTACGTAGCTTTTTTTTTCTGCATTAGTATTTGAGTTTTACTTGCAATAGAATCATTTTAACCAACACTGATGGAAAAAAAATCCAAACACCAAGAAAAAAATTACTGTAGAATAATGAAACTTCGACAATACATTTGTCTACATAATGTATTTAATCGATTTAAGTTTCAGGATCACAGGTTCATGTAAGCGCGTGAAGAGTCATTTAAAATGTGATGGAACATAGAAAACCGGTGTAACCACCAGAATTTTGAATCCAAACGTGCATGCATTGTGTCATACAGGGACAGGATATCAACTTGTAAGATGGAATTAAATCCCTGCTGCACTTGGTCGATCAATACAGGGACGTTTAATGCTGGTTGTGAATGATGCTGGAGTTGCACTCCGCATCATTTCCGATCCATTCCTTCTCGACCGGAGAAAGATTTTATGACCCAGCTGATCAAAACAACATTTTGACCCTCTACAGAGCATGTTGGGTTGCAACAGTGGAATGAAAGTGCACGTCATCCGGGTGTACAACTCTCATTTGAACAGTGTTCATAAATGGCAGCGTGGCAATTTTAATCACCAGATTGAGTTAAAAATCAGCAGTCAGGGCAAGTATAATAACCGCAAGAGTGCTTGCTCTTGCTATCTTAGAAAATTTCTCTTTAGACCATATCTTCAGGTGCAGGCCGGTGCGTCTAGGCAGCAGAAAAGGTGCTTGCAGGCGTTGACTTGATATTCTTCTAATCAATATACGGCACCAAGATAGAAACAGCTCTCATCGGAGAACGCAACACTTCGTCCTTTTATGTCAGTGATTTGGAGCTATGAACACCACAGGACGTCTGACCCAGAGCTATTCCTCAAACAATCGATTTGTTACAGTTCACTGCGTCACTCTAGTGCCAACAAAAGTTAAAATTTCTGCTGCAGATACTCTAAGATGCTTCACAACCATGCGAGGAATGCGGCGATCTTCACTGTCAGTGGTGACTCATGCGTGGTTGGACCCCTGTTTTCTTGAGATACTGCCTTCTCTCAACCATTGCTGCCAACAATCATGCACAGTGGATGCATTCCTACTAAGACTTTCTGCAATATCACGGAAAGAAAAGCCACCTTTGTCTATCCCTACAATACGACCTGGTTCAAACCTCAGTGAGTTTTTAATAATGTCTTTTTCGTCTTCTTAAAGGCATTCTTGAATAACATTAACTCATTACGTCAGATTTCAATAATAAATAAAGCGCACGAACTTCACAGCGTGCATTTAAAGTACACCTGATTCGCAGGTTCAAAGTGTCGCTACTAGCGACACATTTATGCGCCTAACATGAAGCTTAAACCAAAGATATTTTCCAGAAATTTAAACACACCTACCAAATTTCGTTTATCTAGCACAACTCCTTCCTGGTGTTGGGATTTTTTAAATCAGTTTATAATGTCTTACTCTTTTGAAGTAATAAATTTTAAGCCTAATAAAATATGTACCAGTCCGTTTGAAGATTCATTTTGTAGGTGTTAAATAATACAATCAATCAAAGTTTAAAAGTCCTTTTTATTGCTATCTTAAGAAAGGTTTCGTGCCCAGTTAAGTGCAATATTTAATTTAAATTCTTCAAGAAATAAAAATTGAAATAACCCTTTTGCTTGTATAAATAAATCATTCAAAGCTGTCGTACATCCAAAGAACTCACAAAAACCTTTAGAAGTAACATAGAGGCTTTTTCTGAAGTTTCTCATCTAAAATGAAAAAAAAAGTGCGAGTTTTTTTACGCTTCCAGATTTTAATTTATAAATGTAAAACAAATCAATCACTCCATTTTGAAAAACTTGGCAAACTGCCATTATATACGTATATATATAGAAAAAAAGACTGACAACCCACTATCTTATTCTTTTATGCTTTTCAATTATTTATATAGTCAATATATATATGTTTGTTACGAGACGTTAAAGGGAGTAATATTTCATCCAAAATCGATTAACTGATAGCCTTAAGAACTAGGACCGTTGAAGTGTATTAGTTTTCATCATTCAAGTTAATTAAATTTATAGATTTTGCACAAATTTCAAAAATGATCATCAATTAAAATCACTCCGCGTAATGAAAACGCTAATGAACTGCACTGCAAAGATATGAATGTTTTCACTATATGGTTTGGTTATTTTCCTCGATATAATACATTCTTTATGAGAGAAATTCCATACTCATAATTAAACAAATCACGCATGTATTGAATTCCACGCGCATAGTATCGACCGCGTAAAAGAATTGTTTTTAAAAGTATATACAGTGACGTGACAAATAATACGTTTAACGCAAAAACGTTAAGACGAAATATCGGTTAACACGAAATAATACAACGGTCCCGACAAACCACTACGTATTTTCATGCATTTTTTCCCAACACGAAAGGAAAATCGCTTAACACGAAAACATTCCCTTCTGTAGAAGGAAGATATTGAAACTAAGCTGACATTGAAATGTTAAAAAAATTTCTGTACTATTGGATTATCCTACTGTATCATAGGAAGAATTCGTTGCAGTAGATGATGATAATTTGCGTACAGCCCCAATTATGGTAGACAAAGACATTTTGGGGTTTGTTCAAAGCTCACCAAATATCATTGATGCAGATTCAGACGACGAAAATGAAATGAATAATGAACCTCATATGTTCCCACGCAGTGGCGGATTAAGCGGGTGTCGGACCTGGCGGCCGCCAGGGGCCCCCAACCTTGGTAGGGCCACAAGCTTGATGAGTGCAAAGGCCAGCGACAAACCAACCACGCCACCTTGGAACAAAAAAATGAAAAGAAAACAAAGTTACAATGAAACCCCCACTAGAAATGTATCGGAATGCAAGAGAAATCCTAATGTAGAAAAACTTTTGAAAATATTTTTAACAATATCGATATCGAATGCATCAGGTGAATGATCTTTTTTAGTTTTAAAACGTGTTAAAAATAATTTAAGAAGTACTATGGGAGAAAAGACAAATTGAACAACATGGCCATATTATATACAAAATAAAATGTTTTGGACAAAATAGATATGGTAAAAATAATGGATGAATTTGCCAAAGAGAAATCAAACTGTATAGCAAAACTGTAAGCACTTAAGTAAGGTTTTTAATATTTTTTTATATATACAGTTAAGATTTTTCTTTAACCGATGAGTTTTATTATATCACTATATTTTATTTTGAGAATTTAAAGTAAATGAAACTTTCCACTATTTTAGTTTTTCGACTCTTAAGCCCATGGGCTCCAAACCTTTTACCGCCAGGGGCTTCCAACTACCTTAATCCGCCTCTGTTCCCACGTCATCCGAAAAGAGGAACATCATGAAAAGTATGCGCAGATATTTAGAAGCACATTCCAATGGTGAAATGAATAACAAAATTTACGACATCGAACAATTTGTTGACAATTTGATGCTAAAGGAAAAATATCAGATTATTTTCCAAAAACTTAATAAATGTTTTATGTTTCAAAAAAACTTCAGAAAATTTTGCATTGAATTTCATTAAGTTCTTGTGAATATTTTCGTTTCATTGATTTTTATTACATACATGCATACATACATTTCTATTTAAATAAAATGTACTTTAATAAATTTAATTTTGTAGAATATATGTTTTTGTTTTTTTGCAATATCCATTAACACGAAAAAATATTTCACTTACACACCCTAGTTTCGTGTCAAACGATTTTTAATATTCATTGATTTTAAGAAACCACGACGGAATATTCGAAGAAACGTTCTTGCGCATTTACTCATGTGTTTGATTAATACATTCGAAAAAGTGGTACAATTGCATTATTTTCAACAACAAAAAAATCATAACCAGAAACACTGTATTCCTTTACTAATTAAATCGAAGAATTTTAATCTAGCAGTAGTTCATATGTCAACAAATGGTGACATTTACGAACTTTATGGAGAATGATGTTCAAACCGAGCAACGAATTCAAGGTCTACTGATAATAACTGAACTAAAAATAATAAAAAAATATTGTATCTTGGCATCTTCTCAGGCGTTCTTCAAATGGTGGCTGCTGAGAAACTATGAGATACATCAATTTAAAACAAATCAAAAACGTACGTAATCAAAAACAAAAAGTAATAAAATTTGAGAAATGAAAAAAAATAATTAGATCATATACTTTTGAAATTAGATTTGTAGTAAAATACAAAATACAATGCTTTGAAAAGTATAATGATTCTCTTTTCATATATTTAACTGAAATTTAGTACCCCCCCCCAAAAAAATATTTAAGTTCTCTTTTTAAAATGCAATTAAATTGCTAAATTTTCAAAAGAAACCTTCTTTGTGAGTATTTTCCTTGCTTAACAGTAAATAACTTTGAAATATTTTTGAAGTGAAAACTTCTTTAGCGGCGTTGGGCACTTATTGGTAGGGGAAAATCATATGGGTTCGCGTCACCGACATGCTCTGACTGGCGCACGCGCAGTGTGCTGTTCACCTTAGACACTTTTTGGATGGGTGAAATCTCGTGCGTTCGCCTCACCGACATGATTATACCTGACGTATAGTGCTGTGTATATCTTATAAGTGAAATTCAATAAATTTAGTGAAAAGTTCAATGTGTATATACCGTGCATTGCTCGTTGCGATTCCGAGAATAGGCAATACATATTAATGGTTGCCGTTTATATTTCGCTTGGAAAATCTATGAGACAGATAAAGCAATTTTTATTCGAAAATTTGATGATTTATTCAAAAGAAGGTTCTGAATTACTCGAAAAAAGATTTGGCGAAAAATATATGATAATGTACCGATGATTTTAAGTGGAGACTTCAATATTAACTTTGCAGATGATAAAAATCTACCACTAATTGATTTTCTAAATGAAACACTTTATTTAGATATGCCCAATGATCGAAAATTCAGTACTACAAAATATAAAACGACGATCGATGCGGGTTTTACGCAATACTTAGATAAATTTCAATCAAACATTTTCCTTTCTTACTTTAGTTACCATAAGTCTATTGTATCTTTTTTAGAACAAAATGAAATAATTGAAAGTACAAAAAATCTAAGTATTGTTGAAATTAATGATGACAATGATGCAAACAATTAAAATAATGCTAAAACTCAAGTACATTGAAGTTTAAGTAAATATAAATACTATCCATAAATAATATGATTGTATGTTAATTGTTATTTCAATTGAATTGTATTTATATTTTGTCATGATCTTGTACAGCCCGTAATACATTTGAATAATAAAAAACCGTATAAACATGCATTTAGCTGTTGCTCGGAGTGTCAATAGATGTGAAAACAAGATTGATGTTGATAATTTTAATTCAAACATTATGAAATTTCAAATTTTAATACTAAAAGCTCTTAAGTTTTCACTTCTATCGGCAGTCTCTATATCTGCCAATTTTTTTTTTCTAATTTAAAGTGATAATAAGAGACAAGACAAACAAGCAGTTTTTCCACGAAGCAATAATGACACTTCAAAGTGCCTTGTAAGCTAAAAAAATATGCATTTTAAGGACATCACAGCATCAAATAACTCTGATTTCTTTTAAAAGAGTTCCAAACAGAGAAACGGTTGATAGTACGGTCCATTACGTCATGGTCGAGATGTTTTTGTAAGGGACCTCAAAATAGACTCTGCAAGGGTGGTATTAGGGGGTAAATATAGGTTCCACCCCTAGAATCAGTATTAATCATATTATACGAATCTTTTTTTATGATTTATTCCGTCTGTTTTCCTCAACCAAGTATTTTTCTTCCTGCAACCACGATTATAATCCCTTGATGGTTCGAATTGATTACATATCAGTGATTCAGGATAAATAAAATAACCATCGGGGTACCACAGAGAAGTAAATTGATCCAAATAATGTCTTAAAAATGTATGATGGAGCATTTCCAGGCGATCCATTACTCTACTGAATTTATTTTTACGTGAATTGTTTTCCAAAAAAGGGGGTTTTTTTCTTTAGGAATTTCCTCTCTTAATGATGTAAAATAAAATGTAAGCCGAAGCATAGTATATTTTATTGTTGCTTTCAGAAATGCATTTAGTTTTAGATATAAAATATAAGAAAGAGAGAAAGGGTATGAATATATTTTTATGTAGTTACAGGACTGCAGGATTCAACACAATCTTTACTGCATCTATAAGCAAAAAAAAACAAAAAAAAAAACAGAAAAATATTTGAATGGGACACAGAAAATTCTATTAAAAAGGAATTTATTCAATATCTAATTTATTTTTACTTATCCTTTTTATTTTGTGTATATTCTTAACTTGTTAATCTTAAAAGATCTTATTTTATGCAGGCAAAATATGTATATTAGAGTTGATCAAAAAATTTTTTTCAGAATTTCATTATTTACCTATGCGGAAAAGATGTTTTCTGGTGCATAGAAAAAGAGAAAAATAAAATAAAAAGTTATTTTTTATAATAAGTACTGCCAAAAGGAGAAAGAAGTTATGGTATTTGAGCTTCTTTATTAAAAAGACAAAGTAATTTTTTTAAAAAAAATTGCTGTTTTAGTTCTTTTTACATTTATTGCGATGAGAGGACACCTACGACCTAGTTATGAGAAAATACACAAGGTACCATTTTGCAGCTTCTTTAGAATTATTTTTTTTTTAACAAAAACCTACTGTTGAAATAACAGTGTACGATATTACGGAACTCGGAAGAAAGCTTGGATCGGACGGATTCAAAGGTGCGAGGAGAGAGAGAGCTGGCGTTATCAAATATTGCAATACGCATTGTACTATTCCCACGTCACCCATCCGGTATAGTGGTTAGCGACGCTGACTGCTGTTCCGTAGGGCCTGGGTTTGAATTCCGGAGAAGGCATGGATGTTTGTAAATGTATAGTGCCCCTTCGTGGCATGGGGGTACTATGAAATAGCCATCGAGCGGCAAGTCCTCTCGTGAGGTTGGTGGAGGGGGAAGAGAAGTGGGAGGCCCCTGACCGCTCCCAGGGTGTTCTCCCTCAAAATTGAGGTGGAACTGAGCCAAATAGTACTGTCACCTGCATGGTGCTCAAAGCTACGGCTAACGACAGGCGTACAATCTAGTCCTATCCCGTGATGGATTTCGTGGGGCCTCGATCTGATTACGTCAGACAGGTGGCATTAGTAACGACAACAACTATTCTCGGTACTCATTTATAAAAAATCATTGTTTAAGTTATATTTTAGAAAAATAATTTTATTTTAAGTCTAAAATCATCTCAACAAAATTAAGTATTTTTTTCCATTTTTTTCAAAAACTTCACCCCTTTTGAAGAAAAAATCACTCTCGGTTTATACACTGATTGACATATATTCAAAAATATATGGTTATTTGTTTAAATAATGCTGTATTGCAGCATAGGAATTAAAACATAAGACTGTAAGTTTGAATGAGAAAAAAACCCCCAGAAAGCAACATTTCTGTTTCCTAACAAGTACAATCGACAGTAACTTATAAAAAGACATAACAGACTGAAAGATATATATATAGGAAAATCTAAAATTAGTTGTTCTGAAGTTAGTAGCATGAATCTGTTTTATTACGTTCTGCAGAATACATTACCTCGAGAAAAAAAAACGCCCTGAACAGCAAAACACATTCCAGGAACCTGAATATCCATCCAAACAACCTGACTTACCCATACCCATCCCATAATTTAAATCCAAATCCACCTCTTCTTACAGTTTCACTTAATCTTATCAATCAGTCTGCAAGAATCGTCCAGAACTTCTGATGTCCCTAAACCCGGGCCCCCCATTTGAAAAATTACCTACCATTCCATTTTCTAATAGCTTCGGACATCCGAAGTCCTGTTTTTAAGTGGGATTTTGTTCTCTTCCTCCCAGCAATCTAGGTGCCGTAATAGTAGGGGTATTAAGAGGGTCTAATAGGGGGTTTTTCACTCAAATTAATCGCATCGTTCTATTGTTGCCGCCAGTACGTTCATTGATTCTTGCAGGGATGACAGTATTTAATGCGATCGGAGAGTGTGGTCCTTTGTTTCCGCATGTGATTTGTCGTTATCTTATTGTGTAATAGGGAAGGTCACGTAGTTTTTCCATTTATCCTTTCGCTGTGTGTGTGTTTTTTATTGCAAACCCCTTGCCCTAACTGATAACATAGGTCATAGCTAATGTGATTTTTGTGTACTTTTAGATTGAGGCTATTGACTTTGTTTTAAGGGATAGGACGATATGAGATCGGATCTTCTGAAGCGAAAACAAAGAGAAAGGTTTTATGTGTTTCTGGAAATCGATAGGCAGTTGTGGGATTTTTTTATCTCCTTTTAGGCTTGATAATCTTTTTTTTTTAAATTCTTTTTTAACCCTTTGGCAAGGCCGGGGCAAGTATACTTACCACAAACTTAATTAATTTTTAAATGTCCATGGGAAGCTATTTTCCCATCTATAATTTGTGCTGCTAGCACGATAAGTGATATCCAGATTTTCAAGTCGTAAGTGCAAATTATGACCTGTACACTTCCTGAGCAGAGAGGAAATTGTTCCAGATGACATACCCCTTAAGTGCCACAATCGTGTATATACGTCCTACTGAGCTGGTGCGTTTAGTGTCCCGGACTTGTAAACTCGTCCTTCCAAAGGAGTATACACATCCGGGCACTAAACGCACCAGCATGTTCCTTTTTGTATCGGGCTGCTCAGTTTAAAACTAGTCCCACGGCTTTGGAATACAATAAAAGAGCATTGACAGTGCTTCTAAAGAATTACCTTATTTTGGAGGAGGTAGGAAAGGAATTTGAAAGGGTATATTCCAGCAACGATAAAATTCATAGCTCAGCGGGTTCCCCCCCCCCCGTCTGAGAGTGTTTTTTTTTTATTCTCTATTTGTCGTAATTTTCGCTTACCGTAAAATAGGAGCTTTTTAATTTTTTGTTCGAATGCATTGAATGTGATACTGGCTTACGTGTTCAATTATGCTTTAGGATATATCACAGAACAGATAAGTTGTAATTTATTTTTTATTATATTATAACTCTAGAGATTAAATTTTTTATTTTCATTTCTAGCGCGTTTTTCACGTAGTGGAACAAAAGCGCTATTAGGACGCAAATTTCGTCTTCGTTCCATATTTTGTCGTACCTTTTTCTCAGCCAATAAGCAACCAATTGACCTCGGGTTTCCGGCATTTGGTCGCATTTGTGCCCTAGATGAACCGAATAATATTTAAATTTTCCCATAGTTTTCCCGAATTTTCCTACAAATTTTCCTGAATTTCGCTAGTTTATAACAAAATTTTCTCAAATTTTACCTAGTAAATTTATTGTTTGCAAAAAGTTTTTTTAAAAAAAATATTGTAAAATACAACTTGTGAAAAACGCGCTAAAATTACTTGGCCATTCTAATGATTGATATCTTGTATTATTTTATCCTTTCTTATTATTCTTTGTCAAAGAGCAAGTGCGTAGTTTTTAGGTAGAAACACACTCCCCCCCCCCCCCAATAAATCGAGTAACAACTCTCATCTGTAGGAAAAACGTAGGCACTGGAGGGTGGGGGTGGGGTGAATTTCGTAGCTTTTCCTCGGCACTTAAGGGTTGACCATATCCCAACTTAACAAAAAACACATAGATATTGCCTTTCGTGATCTATTAAAGCACATGAGAACGATCCGTTTGTGCAACTTTCAATGTTCCTTTATGTATTCATCTCTGTTTTGTGAAATTTCAAGGAAAGTAATACGTATAAATTCTTACGTTTTTGAATACAAAATATATCTAATTTATAATTCCTTCAGTATATTTTAGTATTTACAAATTATTTCTTAAATATCATGTAACGCAATACAAAAAGAAATGCAAAACATAGCATGCCCTACATTACAATAACTCCCAGTCCGTGCGAGGAAATATACTTCCCACAAAAAAAATGGTCCCAAAAATGAAATTACTTTTAAGTAATAAACTAAACGAATTTTTTTCTTTATAAATCAATCCAAATCCAAAAATATTTTAGCCTAACATGAATAGAAAAAATAGTCTTATTAAGAGTTATAAAATCCTTATTTAGCAAATACCTTATAGTTCTGTGGCGATCCTGCTTTTATCAAGCACGCGAGCTGTGAAAATTATAAAAAATCATTGTTCCACGAATTTATTGTATATCGTTTTTTTTTAGTGTAGAAAATAAAAAAAGATGGTTTTAACGATGATGGTTCGTAATGTATGGATGTGACTTAACTACCATAACTTTTATCTTAACTATCTTTTAGCAACCTTTATTAATTAAAACATCCCCACAATTGGTGACCCTGGCTGAACCTAGGACAAAAGGCAACCTTACGGATAACATTTCCACTTTTGAAGTAAGAAGTTAACAGACTAGATATAATTTCTATCGGAGCTTATGTTATATAACTTGTAATTGTGTATTTTTATATTCTTTACTTTGAGTACTAGTATTTTATTTGTATTTTCATACTTCAAATTAATTTGTACAATTATATATATACACCGTGATATTAATTGCTTGGCTAAAACAGGCAAGGAGAAAATCTGAATTCCTCCTTTAATGACACAACAGTTTCCCGTGTTGGCGTCAAACTACCACCTTTTTGGAAAGCTAATCCTGCATTATGGTTTGTTCAACTTGAGGCGCAATTTGCCTTGGCTGGAATTACAGCTGATGATACAAAATTTAATCATGTTATTTCTGCAATTGATTCTGATATTTTGAATTGTGTATGCGATATAATATTAAAACCTCCTGATGCTGATAAATATTCAACATTAAAAAACCGTTTAATTGAGTTACATTCTGAAAGTGAAGCTTCAAAAATACGTACACTGCTACAATGTCTCGAACTTGGCGACCAACGACCATCTCAGTTATTAGCACGTATGAAAGCATTGGCTGGTGATACTGTTGGCGAGCCACTCTTAAGATCTCTTTGGCTAGGAAGACTACCAAGCAACACACAAACCACCCTAACTGCTTTGAAAGAAGATTTAGCTGGTTTAGCATCAGTTGCAGATAAAATAAATGATTTGGCTCATCATTCAAACATTAATTCCGTTACACCTCAAACTTCGTATTATCGAGTAGCTTAACTTGAAAAACAAGTCGCCCAATTGACGACTTTAGTTGGCGAGCTTACTACAACAATGCGCCAATCACGATCTCAAAGCAGAAATAGAAATCAACCCTTTAAAAACAGACGTAGTTGCTCTCGTGACCGCTTTCAAAAATATAAAGAACCTGCAAATGGCATTTTTTTTTTATCATACGAATTTTGGCACAAAAGCAAAAAAATGTAATTTGCCTTGATCTTTCAAGAATCCGGAAAACTAAATCGGCGATCGTCCACGGGCCTTGGTCACGATCGCCAAATTAATAGAATTATGTTGGCCGATAAAGTTAGTAAATTGAAATTTTTAGTGGATACAGGAGCGGACGTATCAGTTTTACCAAAACATTATGCTCCTAAAGCTGATTCCTCAAATAAATTACTTCTCTTAGCTGCCAATGGTACAAAAATAGCTACTTTTGGTAAAAAACGCCTAACGCTAGACTTAAATTTACGGCGAAATTTTACTTGGTCCTTCATAATTGCAAATGTGAACCAACCAATTATAGGTCTTGATTTTTTAAAACACTATAATCTTTTGGTTGATGTTAAAAGTGGTTGTTTGATTGATGGCATAACTAAATTAACCACTCAAGGAAAATATACAAACAAAGATTCATTAACTTCTGGTATATCCATTTTACTTGGTGATTCAGAATTCTATAACATTTTGTCGCAATTCCAAGACCTCACCAATCCATCTCAACCAACAAAAAATAAAGTACCAACTAAAATACATCACTTTATTGAAACGACTGGTCAACCAGTATTTTCAAAACCTCGTCACTTATCTCCAGAGTTGCTAAAAATAGCACGTCAAGAATATGAATTTTTAATGTCTCAAGGTATTATCCGTCCCTCTAGCAGCCCATGGGCAAGTCCTCTACACATGGTGAAAAAGTCTAATGGAGAATGGAGACCGTGTGGCGACTACCGCCACACGGTCTCCATTCTCCATTGAATTCAATTACCGTTCCTGACAGATACCCAGTACCTCATATTCAAGACTGCACTCAAATGTTTTTCAATAAAACCATTTTTTCCACCCTGGATTTGATTAGAGCTTATCATCAAATTCCTGTTAATCCCCAGGACATTCCAAAAACAGCAATCACAACCCCGTTTGGTCTTTTTGAATATGTATATATGCCATTCGGTTTAAGAAACGCCGGACAAACCTTTCAACGTTTCATACATCAAGTTTTGTCAAATTTAGATTTCTGCATTCCTTATTTTGACGACATACTGATTGCATCAAATAACGTAAAACAGCACAAACAACATTTGAAACAGGTATTTGAAAGATTGTCTCAACACGGATTAAAACTAAATCCTTCAAAATGTGTCCTTGGGAAGAAATTGGTAAAGTTTCTGGGTTGTCTAATTACATCTGAAGGAGTGAAATCTTTACCCGAAAAAGTTCAAGCAATTTCTGACTTTCCCAAACCTCAAAATATTTCTGAACTAAAGCGTTTCTTAGCAATGCTTAATTTTTACCGTCGTTTTTTACCTAATGCCGCTCAGACTCAAGCTAGCCTACATGAACTTTTAAAAAATTCCAAAAAGAATGATAAACGACCTGTTCCTTGGACCGACCTCACTACAGAAGCTTTCGAAAAATGCAAAGCTGATATTGCGAATGCAGCTACTTTGAATTTTCACTCACCTAATCAGCAGTTGTCTATCATGGTTGATGCTTCG
>BMAO01013492.1:0-108959 GCA_019973975.1 Trichonephila clavata
GGGAATCAGTCATGGATTTTTCAGGACGATAACGCCCCTTGTCATCGTGCAAAGGTAGTCCAGAAATGGTTGAAAGACCATACTGTGAATAGAATGAACTGGCCAGGACAGTCTCCCGACCTTAATCCGATAGAGAACTTATGGTTTAAAATTGGTTATGAAATTTCAAAGAAAAAACCTTCAAACAAACGTGAATTAATTGAAGCTTTAATATTTTCCTTCAACCATATTGCCACGAAAGATCTTCTTTTGAAATTGGTGCATTCCATGCCAAAGAGATGTAGAGCCGTAATTAAAGCAAACGGCTGGCCCATAAAATATTGATTTTCTAAACATGTGACAACAATGTAATTTTCAAAATGCTTATTAAATATACCGTATTTGTCAATTTTCGTGTTATTTTTCTTTGCATATTATGTTATTCTATATTGTTTTATTCTGCACATATTTCACATTATTGTGTTCAGGCAGCTTTACTACAAAAAAATATTTTAGTCATTAAGAAACTAGTAGTAGATTTGAAATCAGCATAAAAAATACATTAAAATCAATAACAATATTTAAGATAGTGCGATAATTTCACGACGAAAAATGAAGTCAAACACAAAAATTATGCTAAAAAATGAGTGTTTTCAGGACTTTTTGCCACCACTGTAGCTCATCCGTTACAGGAAGACTTGAAATTTAGCAAGGATGAATCTTTTGTTGAGTAGAGATCTGCTTTAAAAATGTTTTTTTAAATGGACTCTCAAATAGATTCCGGGGTTTTGTGTACAAAAAAAAATCCCCATTTTTGAACTACAAGACCAGGGATGGGCAAACTTCGGCCCGCGGTTCAACTCCAGCCCACCAACAGGTTCTATCCGGCCCATGGATAGAATTTTAATTTTCCGATCTAAGGCAAATTAAAAGAAATATATATTTGTTTATTATATATCCATGTTTTCTCTTCAGCTTTGTTTATTTATTTTTCTTTTTTTTAAAAAGGTTGATGTGACCTTTTTGCTTTTTCCATTTTTGTTCTGCAAAACATAAATCGATGGAAATAGCAAGCACGGGCAGCTTTCAATCGCTGAAGTGTTACAAGAGGACGTTTTTGTTCGTTATAGCTGAAGTGCCAGCAAGCGTTATCTTTTTCTCGGGAAGCAGGCATATGGGAATCTAATATAGTACGAATTAAACCTCACATGTGGCAGACTGCACATTTTAAGCTTCAGCCATATTACATCCTTAAAATGGCTACTAAAAGACGTAAATCTGATTCAGAGTGCCATACTTATAATGATGAATGGACTCGGAAAGATTATTTTACAGTTGTAAAAGATATATCAGTGTGTCTCAACTGCAATGAAGCTGTAAAAAGAAGAATATAACATTCCCTGTCATTTCACATCTAAGCATACAAATTCCGTTTAAAAAGCAATGTCCAAATATGAAAGAAAACAAAACGCAGAAAGTATTTGTAAAAAATTATCAGGCCCGAAAAAATTTTCAAGAAGGTAAATTGGTATCCAAGAAGCAGCTACACATACAAGTTACATTGCAGCATAAAATTTTTCTAAAAATAATAAAACTCTTAGTAATGGGAAGTTCATAAGACAATCCATGCTCCAAGTTTGTGGTTTTTTATGTCCAGACAAAAAAAAATGATTTTGAGACTGTAAGCGCTTATCTCGAAAAACGGTGACTTCTAGAATGGAAGCCATTGATAAAAGTTTGACATCACAATCAGAGTAAAGATTGGTCAGTTTAAATTTTGCTCAATAGCTGGATGAAAGCACTGTGATATAAATAATACTGCTCAATAAGTATTATTTATGAGAGGTGTTGATGAGAGCTCTGAAAAGTTACCGAGGAACTGGTGTTCATGCATTGTTTAAAGAAAACTGCAACAGGATATGATATTTTTGTGAATTTTAGGAAGGGCTTTTAACTTTGAAAGTGCCTATAACAAATATATCTAATATTATAACCAATGGAGCACCAAATATAACAGGGAAAAAATCTGTATTTCTTAAACTGTAATCAAACTATCCCGGAACAATGATACTTTTCTCATTAGGTTATACATCAAGATGCTCTATACAAATCTGAATTGAATTTTAAATTTGTGCTTCATGCAGTAGTGAAACTTATAAATACAATTAGATGTCGTGGACTTGCTCACAGCAATTTCGAGATTTTTTTCAGTCCATGCAATCTGAATACTCTGATGTGTTGTATTATACGAAAGTAGGGTGGATTAGATCAAGTTGTGTGTTCAAGCGAGTTTAGCATTGGGACGATGTTGTGACGAAACGACATTGTGTCGTTCTTCCAGGAGAAACATTGTTCTGTGGAGTGCGAAATATCAGATGTTACAGAAAGGCTTTTGGACTTTGCATATTTCACAGATCTTGTTCGTCATATGAGCAAACTTAATGTCAAGATGCAAGGGAAAAATCAATTTGTCGATGATATCTGGGCTCATCTTTCAAAACTTTTAAGCTAAAACTGTAACACTCGGGACCTACTCTCGGACCAGGCTAGAGGTGTGAGAGGAAGTGAAGGACGACTCGTCATAATACTTTTTAACTATTTATTCAGCACACTAATTATCAACAGATACAATTCAAGTAATCAAATAGGATGATATTTTCCAATAAAGAGCAGAGGGGATTTAACTACGAGAGGTTCGAATTCTGAGAAGACTTCTATTAAATTGATCCTCCTTTTATGGATAAATCCGCAACTCTAATATTTGATTTACAATTTAGCTATGGTTACCACCGTCACTTAAATATCTTTAACTATTTAATGCCCAAAACACGCTATAAATAATACTTGATCGGTAAATATCTTTCCTTCGCGTCAGCTTCTCAACATTTCAATCACCAGGCAACTCCGTCTATTCATCTATTCCCCTCTTTCTAACTCACTAGCTAGAAACCCTATACTATATATAACTGACCTAATCTGCATATTACGGTTTCTTCTTCCAAAAGGGTTTGGTTGTGAATGATAGCCCAAAGATTTCCCCAAGAGGGTTATTTAAAGGACACGTAACAAAACCGTCACAAAACTTAGCGTAACAATCACGTAACCGTCACAAAAATTAATCTGTTTGCTGAGTAGCTAGATAAGAAAGACTTGTCTTATTCCCCGAGGTTAAACTGAATACCCTCAGTAAATGAAAATAAGCTTAAGAATTATGAAGATGGCTTGAAAAAACTGCATTGTCAGTTCGAACGTAGATTTCAAGATATCAGCGTCATTTGAACAGAATTCGATATTTTTACCATGCCTTTCAACGTAAATTGTGAAGCAGTGAGGTCAGATTTGCAGCTTGAATTAATTGAGTCGCAATCTAACAATAATCTCAAGCAGTTGCTTCTAAATACTATGTCAAAGTTAGATGTTTACATATCATTATCGAAAGTAAGTTTCCCAAATTTAATATCTCCCGTCCAGAAAATCAGTGCTGTGTTTACTTCATCTTATATATGTGAACAAGTGTTTTTGACTGTGATCCTTAGAAAGAATCCTTTCAGAAGTAGACTCACAGATGAGCATTTAGCCTCGTTCCTTAGATCGTCTCTCAATCAAACCTCAATATAAGGAACTTTTAAAAATGAAATCGCAACTTCATTCACCTCATTAACATATTTAAATTGTGATACTAGAGTATTTTTTCCAATGGCAGATACAAACAACTGCAAACAAAGTGAGAAGCAGAGAATATTGACAAAAAAACAAACAAAGGACAACACAAAAAATAATGAAATAAAAAATAAGAAAAGAAACACAATTCACAGTATAGTCTATAAATCACACATTGTGTCTGGCCTCCCAATATCTGCTCCAACGGATCCAGAGCTGAGTGCACGGCAACGTGCCAAATGAATGGCGTCCATTTCTTATTGGAGTCAAACAGTTTACAAAGTGGATCTGAGCAATGCTATCATGTTTAGATGCTTGAAGGCGTCATGGCCAGTGGCGATTCGAAAATCGGCCACAGCTATTCGTGGCATTGGAATATGAAGGAGTTTGCTAAACCACACCGTTTGTTTATTCTTTTGGTTGAATTTAGACCAGAAGTGCTCTCTGTAGTATTTCTTTATAATTCTTTTGGCGCTATAAAAAGGAACTGTAATATTAGAGGTTTGTAAGATTTTTGTCCCTTTCTTCGCCAAGCAATCGGCATTTTCATTCCCATCAATGCCACAGTGCGCCGGAATCCATTGCATGGCAATGTCTACGTGGCTTTGAAGTAAATCACTAATTAACAGTTGACATTTGAGGATATCCTTTGTCAAAGGTGCCTCGATGGAAGATATTGCTTGGAGGGCCGCCCTTGAATCACACAGAATAACTACTTTTGAAACACGATCTGTGTGGCAAAGAAGTTGAGATAGAGCAATACGTATAGCTGAAATTCGGCATCAAACGCAGTGCTGTGAATTCCTATTGGTGTATAGAAGGAGAATAGGTTGCAGCAGACTCCAGCACCTGCACCTCTAATAAAATCTTCCTGCCCGATGAAGTATGATACTAGAGTATTGTTTTTAAAATTTTAGAAAAATTCATTTTGGCTCTCCCCCCTCAAGGGGCCCCTACCAAAAAAGTGTGCCCGTTCCTATACTAGATCTACAGAGTTAAAATTTGGCCCGAATGCATCAGTTGGCTAAAAACGGGGTTTGCGGAATTCGATTTCGAGCGTGTAGTGGATACACGGATGTAAAATACAAAGACTCTACTATATTAGAAATAGAAGTCCTGTCATTTTTAATCAAGAGTATAAGAGTACTTTTGAGTATAATTGACAGCTTAGTGCAATGGTTTATATCTGTGCAACAGTTACAAACTTTCAGGACGGAAAGAGTACACCTGGATGATAGGAATGGATGAAATCACATAGGAGTGCATGGTCGCGCAGAAACGCCTTACACAACACATATACAAGAAAGACAGGGCACGTATAAGAGGAGAAAACATGTTTATTTGTAATGCCGGACAGCTCCTGCTTCCATCTGAAACCCCTTGTCTACCCGCAGACCCGGCTATGTGTTGGGAGAAACTAAATAATTAGACATGTTTCACTCTAATCACCAAAATATCAATCAGACACAATAACAATCTAATTAAGATAACTGATAAGATAGTAGAGCGTGGAGGTGAGACTCAAGAGCCTGGGGATAATAATAAGGACCCTCAAATGATTCCACGATAGCTTAAACTACGTCACACACTAATAAGATAACTTCTATTTATATAAAGACCACGATACCTGTATTTTTATGAAGATGATTCCTCCACTTGAACCTTGAAGGTGATCTTTATCTGGATTTAATCCTCACCGATTGATCCTCTATCGGTGAACTTTCATTGATAAACTCCAATTGCACTTAATCCTTCCTTTTTCAACTAACCAACTAACTCGCCAGCTAACTTTCTAACTCACTTGGCAACCCTTAGCCAACTCTTCAAATTCGCGAATACAGAATTTATATAATATACTTCATTTGCATAATCCCGCTTTCTTACTCGGCGAAAGTTGGTTGAAATAAAATATTTTCCCCCAGAAGAATCTCCAAGGAATTCTCAGAATACCAAACAATTAAGAAAAAAAACTTTAAAGGGACAATATACGGGTATATGTCGGGGCGATAGGTACGTCATTATTATGCAGGATTCACCAGATGCTCATATGGGAAGCCCCAAAAAACAGGACTGACGATAGCCTGCATACTGGTACTGGGATTGATGTGTGTCAGATCCAGCACATCCTTGTTTGGTGCTCCTAATCTTCTATCTCAATCATGTGTGTCCGCGATGAAGGATCCACTGTCGAGCAATTTCTGGTGCAGGCGTGCAAAGTAGGTGTGGCTGGAAATTTTCTTCTTGGAATAACATTCAGCGTGCAATTGCTGTGTGACTCGTCTTTTGCAATTTGTGGCCCCGTAAGCCAGATGAATATCATTGAGCTCAGAGCTCGCACGCGTGTGTAACGTTCTATTTTTCTACCACTTTTTCGGCAGCCGAAATAAAGCTTCATAGCAAGGGCGGTAGCAAAAACCATTTGAGTGCATGCACCGTCAACTGATGATTCGGTTTACAAAGCACCATTTATCCTGTACTCCAATCAAAAACTTCCCAGCCTTTTTTCTGTACTAAGAATAATAAGTCTGTCTTCTCCTCTTGTCTTATGTTTTGTGTCGTTATTACCGCTCCAGGAAAGCGTTTCCGACCATGTATTCCTATGTGATTCTATCATCTAGGTACTCTGTGTTTCTTGAATGTTTGTAACCATTGTACTGATACATCCTGTATATCACCAGCTTGAAAATATTATATTGTCATATAAATCATGAAATACCTAGCAAAGTGGGTGAGTAACTGCTAGTATGCATTTATATACATCTGGATTTGTTCTGATTCATTTCTGTAGATTAATCACCTACCTTTAAAAATGAAGTGCATTTTATACATTTTGTTCATGAGGTCGTTAATTCGCACATTAGTTATACTAAATCTGAATAAAACAGGTCCACTAAATCTGAATAAATTGAGTCTACTAAATCTGAATAAATTAATAACCATTAAAATGAGGTCAGTTTAAAATCTTTTGTGTGTGTAGGTGAAAAGTATATATATTCTATCTTATATAAATGCCTTGCTTGATATTACTTTTGAGATCATACTTTTAGCTCAAACTGCAAATTCAGAGAAAAAAAGATTCAGAAAAACATCTTCGAGTGTAACAGATTTTATATTTCAGAAAATCATCCAGGAATTGCGTCGTAAACAATAAAGCGCAGGTGAAAGCTTCCAACTTTTTCCTCGTCTTACTGAAAGCCGATGACAAAGACATTTGACCGTCTATGTCTTCGTATTCAAGGAAAAAACTGCTGTGATATATAATCTCAAAGAATCGAGAGATGAGGAGTTTTGGTTATTGGGTATAAAGCTAGAAAAGAAAATACTAATTTACCAGAAAGAATTCAGAAGAATCACAAATAAAAATACTCTTAGCAAGAACTTGAATGGTGATACTTCTGTTTGAAATATAATATATGCGAAGGAATAACAAAATATAAAATGTGAAACAAATATTAAATAATCAAAACTAGTTTACATATATTAAAATAAAATTATAACATGCATACATATTTAAATAAAATTGAACACATTTAATTTTTAAACATACCAAAATGACGCGTTTTAATTTCACGTTCTCAGTAGTGTTGTAAGTTGAAAACCAGGTCAATTAGTGACTTTAAAATTGAACAACATTATAATTAAAAATATAAATTAGCAACAAAAAGAAATTGTGATTACATTATTTATTAGTGTCAAGTATTGTATTAGTGATTTCTGAAAGAAAGGGGGGAGGATAAAGTTTGTAGATAATATGTTCTCGTGTCACTTTAGTCTGTAAAAAATAACCACAACTTATTCCCAGAAAGACTGGAGGATGCGTATTAGTATATTGAGAGAATACTATACATTAGTACACACACACAAGTGTTCAAACAAGGTCACAAACATAAATTCTCGTACCTTACATAGGGTTCCAGGATCTCCTCCCTATAGCGCTGTGAGTTGACAGTATCTGCATAGAAAACAGCGTACAGAAGTGTAAGATTCCCTAGCATGCCACCAAATACAAGGATTTCTTTCCACCAAATTTGTCGATTTTTGTTACGTAGGAGAGATGAAAGCGAGCTCCATTTCTTCTGCAGGTAAAATCTCGATGAGAGTTACATTGTCTGGTTCATTGCGACTCATCACTGAATAAAACACGCTTTTATTCTTGTGGTGTCTATAACTGATGTTTTCAACTCCACAATATCCAATCCTCCTTGCTGAATACAGTCAAATACACTAACCAGACTGGACGTCGGGCAAAAAGACCAGTCTCTGCAAGATGGCTTTTGACTTTTGTCCTGGAAATGATTTTTTGAGACATAGAAGCAATGTTACAAGCAAAATGATGAGCCATTGTGCGCCTATGTCATCATGAGATTAAGGCCAAGTAATGATCCTGTGTAGATGTTGATGCACTGTAATAACCTTGGTTGATCTTCCTGGTGACAGTACCACTTGTTTGAAATTGATTCTATAGCCGGTAGACCACTTGTTTTCCCACTTGTAAGCATCGAGCCACCTCCGTTTGAAACACGCCGGTTTCCAGAATGCCAAAGACTTTCGATCTCAATGAATCATCTCAACGATTAAGAGAAATCATTATCATTACAAACAGACTAACTTGTTTGTTTTAATACAATATTCGCAAAACTGGAGGCAAAATTCTCAAATGCGTGAACGTTTTCAATCCAGTAGTTTTACAAAAACTAATGCTAAGCAACATCTTTTCCTAAACTGAAGGTTAATATTGTACTACCCATTCTTCAAATTATATAGAATACAAATCCCATCAGTTTTACTGCATGCATTTTAAAATTATGATGAAAAGCATGTTTGTGACCTTAATATTTGACAGGAGAATATATCACGGTTATATTGAGAGAAAAAAATAAATGATTAATCGGAATCTACTTATGCGGAAAAATGCTCTATGGTATGGAAATTAATAAAAAAATATGAAAAAATAATTTTTAATTTTAAAATTGCCAAAAAGGGGTTAAATTTTCAAAAGAATGGGGGGTGAGTGAGTGAGTGATTGTGGGGTTTATTGGCGCAAGAGCCGATTTCGGCTATACTGCACCAAACATTTGTTTTAAATAACATAAAATTTTAGAAACAGTTAAAATTTTAAAATAATGACATGCATATGGCACATCTAAAAGCTAATATTGATGAACACTGGTTTAAAATTGATTTAAAATTCCTACACTATAAAAATGCTACGAAGTGAATTTAAATATATACAAGATAATATAAAACCCGATTTTAAATCTGTACACGACATGCATAGATCAAATTTAAAAATAATGATTAAATTATTTTTTCCGATTCCTGGTAGGTGTGGAGTATTGCTTGGATCCAGATTTCATGTTGCAATCCATCAAAGATTCTTCCACATCATAAACAATCATTTCTTCATCTTCGGAGGTGTAATTAATGTTAATTTTTTTTTGGTTTATGTGGTGTCATTTGAATTTCTATGTCAGGCATTGGTTCTGTTGTAAGCTTTCTCCTATTTTTTCTACTTTGTTTTAAATTATTAACCGCTTTAGATGCAGCGGAATTTCGGCTATTGCATGTGGCAGTGTTACGTAATGAGACAGTTGGCTGAATTTCAGTTGGTACAGACGAAACGGAGGTATTTAGGCTATTGCTAGAAGTAATACCAGTAGAAGAAATTGGTATAGGTAACTGAGATTTACATGATTTATCTATTATTGAAGATGTGAAAGGAGGTAGACCGGTTTGAGTTGATGCAGATGATGTGGAAACTACAGAAATTGTAGACGTTCTTGGTATCTGATTGGCAGACGATATTGGTTTTAGACATTGCAAAGGTGGACAAAAGATATTTGTGATGCTTGGATCCATTTGGGTAGTAGTAGATGTAGCTGAAGGTTTAGTAGCTTGAGCATATGTTTGGGTTAACTGAGGAACTATTAATTTACGTGCTTCTAAGTAAGATATGTTTTTATTGATTTTAATTTCTTGGATCTGTTTTTCTAATATCCATTTTGGGCATAATTTTGAATCTGATTGATGGGTTTGGGAACAATTAACACATTTCGGCTCTAGTGTACAATCCGTGGAAGAATGCCCAACGGTTGCACATCTAGAGCAAGTCAATTGGCCGCGGCAGGAAGTTTGAGAGTGTCCGAACCTCTGGCACTTAAAACAGCGCAGAGGATTCGGTATGTAGGGGCGTACTTTAAAATTTAGTTATCCGGCTTTAATGTTTGATGGTAAGTTAAGGCTATTGAAGGTTAGAATTAAATGTTTAGTGGGGAAAAGTGAAATGTCTTTTTTTATTGTAATTCTTCTGACCTGGGTAACACCCTGATCAGGATTTCTGCTTCAGAAGCACACAAAAGATCTGTTTCGGAGATGACACCACGACAAGAATTTAAAGATTTGTGGGAACTTACTGTTAGTGGAGAATCTAAAAAGGTTTTCGCCGTTAGGAAAGATTTACTTTGTAAGGCAGATTTAGTTTCAATCAGTAAGTCACCAGATCGTAATTTTTTGATGGATTTTGGCTCTCCACCTATCCTTGTCAAAACCTTTTGAATTATAAACGGAGATTTCTGTGACATTTCATTGTTCGGTAGTGATAGAATTAAAAATCGAGAATGTGCAGCAATATTATCAATGGTAATTGTGGGTAAAATAAGCCTTTACCCGGGCACAGCATATTCGGATCCATAAATGCGAAACAAACTTCATTCTGGCGTGCCTCCACCCACCACGGAATCCAACAAGGAAGGCAGTGTGCCGGTCATCTGGCAAAAACCAGGCACGGCGCTTACCTGGAGTACACCCATAATATAGTGCTACAGTATCAGGGCGAGGATCAACGGGTAAACTCGCCACCCGTTATTTGCAGCACTAACCCTACAGCAATGTCTCTCCGGGAACACCGAAGAGAGGTATCACCGGCCGATTGACAGGAGCGGTATCACTCCTGCTACCCGTCTACAGCAAACGTGGGCCAAAGGGAACGCAAAGGTATTCCCAGAACACCATTTTCCTCCTTACGGGACGCCGCACACGGCAAACATGCGGGTTGACAAACAACGTTGTTAGTAAAACACAAATATCAAAATACTAAAAATTTCAAAAATACAGAAAACAAAACAACAAATGAAATCAAATGAATACTTTACAAAATGAAACTAAACTGTGTTAGTAACAATATGAATTACATAATTCAATCAAAAATAAAGAAAAATTGAATACTACTCATGTGTATATAAAAATTATTTATCTGTGGTCTAGACGGGAAATGAAGAAAAGGGAAAAAAATTGAATGACGAGAAGGAGGGGAAGGATCACTAGGGTACCCCGGGTTCGTGACACCCGTGTTTACCAAAGACAGTAAACCCCTTGGGAAAAGGAAAAGATCACTAGGACACCTCAGGATTGTGACACCCGTACTCACCTAAAGAAGGTGAGCCCCCTGAGGGGAAAAGAAGGTGGGGGAGTGGGAGAGACAAACTTTTGGTTAGATGAGTTTAGACTCAAAATAAAATTATTTTTCTGCAATATGAATAGTCACAAACGATGACTATTAACAAATGAGTACAGAAGAAAGAATACCAAAACACACATTTCCTTACCTCGGCTCTCTCATGCTGCATCGTCGAACTAGGGCGGACCAAGCTTTTTTTCCGTATTCCGATGGATCGTGCTTTGTCATTTCAACAGAAGTTTTTTTGAAACATTAAATACTAAATATGTTATTAAATGTACCTGAATGTTTTTCCCCTTGTAACTATTCAATAGGTGTCCTCTAATCGCAGGAAAAGTTAAAAAGTACTAAAATACTTTTCCTTTATTAAAAAATAAAAATTACTTAGATTTTTTTACCATAAAAAAAGCTATAATACCTAAACTACAATCAATTTGTGTCAGTACTTAACATACAAATTAACTTTTTATTCTATTTTCCTTATATCTGTCTACTACTGAACATTTTTTCCGAATAGGTATGCTTTGAATTTTTGAAACAGTAATTTTCGATACATCCTAATGTTGCTTCATAAGCGAAATGTTTTAGATGGCTAACATATGATTTGCCAAGGTCCACCCATGCTCGTTTCCTAATACGTAAAATATATTGGGCTGAATTCTTGTTAAATTGCATCAAGATAAGTTCAAATTCTAAGGAATACTGAACAAATCTATTATTATGATTGATAAGAGCCATTGCCAAGTGACTAGTGGGACTCTTAACTTGTACCTTACCACGCAATAAGTACTCATCAAAGCCAAGTAGGATTTTCACAATTCATTCAGTTGCCAATGGCTCATAATTGGCGTTGTACTTTGGAATCTTTGTTCTACCAATACTCATCGTGAAACATTGTAAATTTCACTGTGTACATTATATATTATTTAAATTTACTATTAATATTTCCCAAGGGTGGAAACAGAAATTCCAACTCACAAACATTGTTCTCAATATTTAACTATTGCTTCTTATATTGAGAGCCAAATATAAATAAAATATTTTTCAAGTGTCTCTTAACTAATACTAATGCCAAATGAACCACTCCGATTCTAAAATAATTCCTCAAAGTTATTTTAAGGAAAAAATATCTCACTTCAGTAGAATATACAGAGAGAAGTTCCAATAAGATCTGATGGAAATAATCTTAAAGATCTTCCAGTGTGGCCAAGACGTGAAGAAGTTGCCGAGTTTCGTCTGGCTACTGGACATGAATGTCTCCTCAAACATCTTCATTGAATTCTTGTTGCACAGGCCCCTTTCTGCACGCCGTGATATTTGAGTGGACATGGGTGCTGACCACGTTCGCCGCTGTCCAGCACTAAAGGGCTGGAGCGATCTTTATTGGCAACCTAGGGACCTATTGGATTCATAGACATTTCAAGCTTCTTTTATTTCCTACTTTGTTTTTTTTCTGTTTTTTGGTTTTGTTCCTATCCTCTTGTGGTGTAGTAACTCTGGCCATTGTAAGCAAAAAAACTTAAGGGAAATAAGAACACGTCCATAACATTAATATATTTTCCCCCAAAATAAAAATATTAATTTAACCTTCAAATTGAAAAGTTATTTTGATGATTTTGATACTTAAATTGTCAATTTTTTTCATTGCAAAATCAAATGTTTAGTACGAAATAAAATATACTTTGTAGCTCAAACTCCATACTTTAAATTACGTGAATAAACATTTTCATGGCTTGGTAGTAGCTACACGTATTAACTTAAGGTGACTTCCTCACAGCTTGGCAGTGGTAAAGTTTGTTTATAGTGGAGCATTATTTTCTTTAAAAAATTAAGTAAAAGTAAATAAAAATGAATATATTCCTATTAGCAGTTCAGTAATTCAGTTTTATGTGATATATCTAGAAACAATTTTTTCAAGCACAAAACAGCTTCGCAATCATTACGCAAGAAATGTGTTTCCTTTCTTATGTTTTTTTCCATTTGCATCCTTTTTTGAACAACAAACTGTCCTGTAAGATCACGTTTTACATGAGTAGGAAGAATATAGAATATAAGATGTCGCTCAGTAATATAGGCAGGGGTATCTACTGTAAGTTGTCTGCCAGGATTCTTTTGTCTATAAAATACATATCATCTTTATGTATAAAAGCGTTTCTGTAACTTGAATATGAAATTTTAAAAATGTAATACGTTTCTAAAGAGCATTTGCATAGAGAAAAAATAAATTCAGGAGAACCCGTCCTCTGTAAAGTAAAAAAATATCTTTTTATAATATTTTGTCTAGCGGTATCGGATTGTTGGATGAAATGATATTTCCTGATCATAGTTAGATTGTAGTCATAAACAATCCTCAGGTTGAACATATCTTCATTTTTTTTTACTTTTGAGGTTGATTTTGGAATCATCAGAAATACTGCTCATTAAACATTATCTATTGAATCGAGCCCAAGGTAAATTTCCTCGATATAGATTCAGGTTTGACAAAGAGATGAAGCTAAAACAAATTTCTCGCGATATGTATTCGGGTATAACAATGAGATGCACTCAAAAAATTACCCCGTATAATACTGGAGCATGACATTTTGGAGCACTAGTGCCGAGACTCCATTCCATGTTTAATCTTTAATCACATTTTGTTGCCAACAAGAGATGTATCACTGATATGATTTTCCGTATACTTTCACTTTATGGTTTTTTTATTACTCGTAGAATGTCGCCAATGAATATTAATTGCGACACGTGCATAAAATAATGTGTCCGATGTACAGATAAATTCTCCATCTCCTTACAACCCGGCTTAGATAAGCAGATAATAATCAAAGCACCGTAAAACTAAACCACAATTATGAAGGTGAAATTGTATGAACTTTTTAGCATCACTGAAAGGGCCACGAAAGCGGGTCCAGAAAATTTCATGTATGCAAACTTTTAAGACAAGCTTTTCATTTTATTTACTCAAACACCATAGTTAGGAGTTATATTTAAATCATGTAAATTCTTTATGAAAAATGCAGTGCAAATCATAAAAAGTATCACTTATTTATTTTCTGCTTCGAGGGAAAAAAACAGAAACCTATTAGTTGGATTTCAGTTTGTGTTAAGCATTTTTTAGGAATTACATTAGCATCCAAAAAATAAAAACAAAGAATAATGAAAAAATTAAGATCATGACATTTCTATTCGTTAAATTGTAATAAAATTTAGCAAATAAACAAATAAGTAAAATAAAATAAAAATGCAATATATGGTGCTTCATAAATGTAGTCCAAAAAACGAAATAATTGGCTTACCTCTCTATAAGGCCCTATCACACACGCATATTTGGAGTAACCGTTTGGGACAATTTTTCACAGCAGCTAAGGGAGAAGGATTACCGTAAACCAGCGTTTCTCAAGCTGTATGGCGTGACTCCCAAGAGGGTGTGACAACTCTACAAGGAGGGTGGGATAGCATATTAAAAAGCCGAAAACAAATGATGATTAAAAAATTATTAATTTACTGAAAGTAAACAAAAAAATACATTCTGGCACAATAAAAAATAAAATACACATTTACACTGATATAATACACTTATAAATGTATCAGTACTATACAATGTTTTTTTTATTATTAATATAACAATACTAAGATAACGAGTTCAATATTTACCAATGACCCCATCGGATTGTTATATATATAAACTTATATACAAAAATTAACACTTATCATGATAATTAGTACGGTTTATAATTAATCCCTTAAATGCCGACTATAAGTTACGCGATTCGCTCCCAAACGTCCACCGTTTCCACGTAGATATACTTATGTGATGTACTGGAGGGGGAGAGGGAGAAAAAGAATAAATAAGCAAATATATAATCTTAAATAAGTCAACCCTTCTCAAGCATATGTACATATATATATATATAATATGTATATATATGTATATATTGTTACGATTTTGGTATTTAAAATGTGTTTATAATGTTAAACTATGTCAAAATTACTATTCTGCTTGAAAAATAGTGCAGGATTAATGTTTATTGCATGTAAACATGTGAATTAGATCAATTGCTATGGGACCTTGTAAATAACATGGGGCTTTTTGGGTATCTCACCAAATTGGCGAGATATCGTTTAGTTGGCGACAGTTTTGGCAACTTATTTTGTCGCCAAATTTGGCGACACTTGGTGACAAATTTGGCGATATTTGACGACTTCCGGTTCCGGGCGGTTCTCCTGTTTTCTGGAATGTTCTACCACTTTCACCGTGTCTATATAAAGCATACTGAAATGCAACATGAGGCAGTTGTTATTCAGATTTCTTGAAGCTCAGACGCGTCCGCAGCCTCTGTTACTTTACGGGTGATTCCGTTGCGACTTATGCCGAAGAGAGTACGAAAGCCTACGGCTTTGAATTTGATCTATTTCCCGCTGGATCAGTGCATTGCGTTGTGTTACTGTTGTGTTGTATTACTGTGATTTCGGCTGTTCTTATGCCTTTCTGAACATTGTATTCTTCATTGGGCTGATAATAAAGAACCGTTTTATCGCTGTCCTGATTAAAGTCTATTCAATCCCTGAACCCAACAGTGAAATTCGGTATAATATAATTGTCAAGGTCACGCAGCTAGGGAGAAGGATTACCGTAAACCAGCGTTTCTCAAACTATGGGGTGCGCCCCGCAATAGGGTGTGACAACTCTATAAGGGGGGTGGGCTAGCATATTGAAAAGCCGAAAACAAATGATGATTAAAACTTATTAATTTACTGAAAGTAAACAAAAAAATACATTCTGACACAATAAAAAATAAAATACACATTTACACTGATAAATGTATCAGTACTGCATAACGCGTTTTATAATTAAATTAAGAGTTCTAAGTTAAGGAAAAGTTTAATAATTACCAGTAACTCCCCGAGTTTGACACATATATGAAATTATATACAAAAATTAACACTTATTTTGATAATTTGTACGGTTTATAATTAATCCATTAACTGCTGATAAAAAGTTACGCTATTCGTTCCTCAATGCCACTGTTTTCCAAGTAGGAAAGGGGGTATGTGATGTATTGGTTGGGGGATGAAAAGTAATACATACATATGTAAAACGTTCTCTAAAAAACGTAAATCCCTCTCCCATATTGTCAAAATCCTTTTATTGTATTCTAAGGCCTTCTGAATAATTTTATGGATAGCAGTGCAGAGAAAAGATAATACTTTAAAAAGACGTACATATACGTCCCAGGCAATTAACACTTTGGCTGAGTGAAACGTTTATATACGCCGGTGGCACTTAAGAGGTTAAAGTATTGTAGCTTTAGCGTAAATGTAGAATATTATTGAATTCAATACATTGGTATTGTATGGAGAGAGGAGCAATGTAAATGATGATTAAATATTGGGTCGCAAATATTGCAACTTTGAAGCACTGCCATAAAGAAAACGATATGCTCTGAGGTAAGCCGAGCTCTATCTCCATATTGAAATTTACTCGCGATTTTTCTGCTTAAGAAAACGAACATCCAATATTATTTCGCTTTTGTTGAAGGGCGCTAACAGAAATGAAGTACCATTCTGTTTAAAATATTATACGCCGTTAAAATATTATACACCACTAAAATATTATACGCCATACCTGATGCGTTTGACGAAATCGAACTGCCATTTTTACCGTCATGTTGTTAATGACGTAGAGCGCCGAAGAACATTATTGGCTGGAATTTCAAGGAACTTTTATTTTTAACTATCTTTTCAGTTCAGAGAGGAAAAGTTGTTTGGAGCCGCTACTATGGCGAATTGGTAGAAATTATTCGGAATTGTTGCTTTCTAGGAAAATTGCTTCAAATGCGTATACGTGTGATGCTGCCTTTAGTTTCAAAGCTGAACAAAATAAATTCAATGACGAAAAAGTACAGGGTGGGGGGTGCGGAGAGACTTCCTTTTTTTAATATGTCGCAGTGATGTTCGTAAGGGAGCAAAGGGGCGTGGATAGGGGTTCAGTGAAAGATGTGGAGTGGGATACTTGTGTTTCTGCCCATCTCAGTCTTAAACATGTTGTGATCGAGGTAGCAGGGAGCTTTTTTTAGCCATGGAGGCGTATTTCTAGAATGGTTGGTTGGTGGTTGCAGTACTTCGATAATCCTCCGTGAAGTTGTGTTCCTTCTGATCGGAACTGTGTTTTAACGTGGATTGATGCCTTTCGAGCAACGGGGAATGTCACCAAAGAAAGGAAAGGACCACCAAAGACAGTTAGTGTGTCTGAAAATGCAGAACGAGTTCGTGTGCCAATTCTGACCGGTATGTGACAATGATCCACCAATTCTTCCTACCCACTCTCCAAGAAAAGGATTTTGATACCGTTTGGTTAAAGCAAGATGAGGCCACAGCCCAGACTAGGGTTTCCATGTACCCATCTTAAGAGCAGCCTTCTCCGAGTCACTTATCTCCCAACTAGGGGGCGTAAACTTATCTGCATGTTCACCTGATTTACCACCTCCTGCTTATTTCAAATCCCTGGTGTACAAAGATCGCTCTAAGACCCTAAAAGACATACGGAACAACAACCGTGCCGAAACTGACAATATCCCTATCAATAAGCTTGAAAAAGTGGCTCAAACTTTTCAAACTCGACTGCATGAGTGTATTGATAATGACATTTAACAGACATTATGTTTAAATTCAAAAATCAAATGTTGTGTGGATTCGAAAGATAACAATAAAATCGAATGAAACATGTTATGTGTTTTAGTGCATTTGGAAAAAAGGAAGTTCCCACGCTCCACCCTGTAGTATCTGTATTCATTGTTACTGGCTTCAATATGATAATCATTTTTAACGTTATGCTGATTCAGCTGCAGTGTTCTATGCATAACATAATAGTGGTCAATAACTCAAGGTAGTTCAATGCTGCTGCTGAAGAGTTTCAGAAGGGTACTGGGTTAATTGTGTGTGTGTGTGTGTGTGTGTGTTGGTGTGTGTGTGTGTGTGTGTGTGTGTGTGTGGTGTGTGTGTGTGTGTGTGTGTGTGTGTGTGTGTGTGTGTGTGTGTGTAATACTGTGCGATCAAGTATTATCAGTCACCTAATGCACCTGTTGAAGTACGTATAAATAATTCTTTTTATCCAAAGTGGACATTAATGGAACTCTTCGGATGTTATATAGGTTATTGAATAGGTAATCAGAGATATACCCCTGCTCAGAAATACATATTGGACACAAGGACGTCATAAGGTTTGGGCCAACTTGCCCCTGCCTCGGGATCAAGTTTCATTCACAACTCGGCTTTAGTAAGATCTTGTTCCAAACAATTTTAATCCTCCAATGTTATATCTGGGCATATTCTCCAAAAACTGAGAATTTCGAACTAAATACTAATTGGCAATAGTGGCAAGACTGCATAATTGTATCAAGTCCGTGGTCCGTGTCTAAGTCTACCACCAAACATCGCCGACATTCATTTAGTTTGAAGGGGGTTGTCTGTAAACCCTGTTTGTAATATTATGAGTCACACACATTTATTTATCACGGATTTTGATTTGCACAAATATTTGTGACAAACTAATCCATATACTGTCAATTTAAATATGTCGCAGGTATAGCCTATTTTTGCATAAGGGCCCAGGGTTTCAAGACGTCATTGACTAGACTGCCCTCTTATGTTCCTTATCTAATATAAGACTGAAATAATAACAAGTTTTTGATTCTTGTTAGACCAATAATCATCATTATTCATTCTGTAAAAAAAACCTGATATCATTAAAGAGGAATATGTTGATATGACACTCCATTTGACATATGTACGCACTGAATTAAATCTTTTCTTTTCATTGCAGTTTACGGATGGATAGAATACTGGATGTCTGTAGCATAATTTTGCCTATTAAAGCCTTCTGTGTAAGCTAGATTGGTATAGTGATTCTGTGTTTCCTTCTAGTTAGTTACCTACAGCAGTCTTCTTTGGATATACCTTCCTGCCTCTTAGTTTGTTCTTGGAAATGTAGACCACATGGCCCGCGTAGGGAAGAAAACCTCACTTTCATCCATTTACAATACAGGACTGATTTTAACCATCTCTTCAATACGACAAATACCTTGTAATTTCAATAATAGTCTAGCTAACTTATATTTACACCATTATGAATCAGGTCGAAGAAATGATCCATCATGCCTTTTGTTGAGATAGATAGATGATTTAATTGTTATTGGTAGCGAAAGGGAATTTAAACCTAACATTGATTTTTATCCGCATTATTTAAAATTGATACAGACAAATTTTAACTCCAAAAAAGTTGAATTCTTAGATTTAGATTTACATGTCATTGACAACAAACTATATAGTAATATTTATGATAAAAGTTATGCATTTAACTTTAATGTTATAAAGATTTCAAACTTCAATAGTTGCATACACATATCAATATTTAGAAACAAATTTTTAAATTTCTTGATGAGAAATAATAATTTAACTACACATAATATCGATAAGTTCAAGAACATTCAGAAATTTTTATTTAATTGCATACAGAGTGATTATCCCATCAACTTCTTGAAATTATACATAGATCAAAAACTTTTCTTAAAAATCTTTTTAAGCTCATAAAAATTGGCAATTTGCAACAGATTCCACAATATGTTTTGCGAAATGCACAGATCCACCACACAGCATTAGGTCCACAAAGTCAGTTTGTTAGTGGTCCAGCTGTGAAGAAAATGTGCATTCCACACACAGGTTACATTTTGATACACACACAGACCAACGTTTACACGACTATACTTTAAAATTCTTAGTGACCAACCAAAATTTTTATGGCCAATCAAAAAACTTTTTGAATGCAATATGGCTTGCATCTAATATTACATATTTAAACTCGAATGTAAAAATATTGATCTTTTGGGTTATAACGTGGCATAAGTGGGAGTAATGAATAATGTAGGAGTTATGATTGATGTAGGAGAAATGAAAAATTGTTAAGAAATTGAAATACCGTTCATAGATTTCATTTATTAATAGGGTAATTTGGGGTGAGTTTTTGATGATTTATGTAACCTGTTTTGGTGTTGTTAGGTATTTAATTTTAAATTTACTACATTCTTGATTTGAATTTTCAAATTTTTGAGATTTTTTCATTCTATACAACCATTTCAAAGATCGGTGCATAACCTTTGATGTTTTATTATGCACTTAGTTGTCTTAGCATTTTAACATTTTTATGTTACATCTTTCAGAATGCAATGGCGAATAGTTTAATTTTTTAGGTATTGAAAAAAGAAAATATTTTTTTAATTTTAAATTTTTAAAGGAAAAGTTTTTTTAAATTTTAAATTTTTGAGAATTTGGATATTTTCAGATTAGTTTACCAAGTTGCAATAGGGGGAAGGTGGGCACCATCAAACTAGTTTAACCCCACTTATCGGTCCTAAGTCCGAGGTTGCACTTGGATATTTTATAAATTTTATCTTATACAATTTTAATTTCGTTTGAAAATGTTGGATCTTCATTATTTTTATTCGCCATTGATATTTTGAAGTGGGATGTCGTACTCTAGGATTCATATGATTTCAAAAATTTGCTTAGTTATAATTGTGTGGTTTATTTTATATATATTTAAATATATATATATATATATATATATATATATATATACGTTTTGTGTCAAATGCTATCAAACGGTAGCAGCTGAGTTAATGATTTACGTATCATTGTTTTATCATTACTTTTTACTTATACTCAAGAAATTGTATAGTAATTTATTTATCTGTTGTGTTACTATAGCCCTTTTTTTAATATTGAAAGTCAGTATTCTCCATAAAAATTTTGATAAGTACAAAAAAAAGGTAAATCATATTCAAATTCTACATTATACGCGTAAACAAAAGTATAAGCCCAAGGCTATTTAAAATTAAGTTTTCATTTTTAGGAGAATGCAAAAACACACAAATACATAATGCTTCAGTCTGCGAGACACCTCTCAATTTAAATAAAAACTAACTTTGAAAAAAGACCTTCGAGAACTTGAAAAGTCTAATTTATATCTCTTTAAATGGCAAATTATTTGATAATGACAGTAATATTTTTAACCTTTTTTTGTTTTCCTAAATAGCAAGAATATTAATTTCTTGTACCAGTTATCTGAGTTATCCTTGAAACTAAGGATTGCGGGTTAATCAATTTTTCCATACCAATATTTTAAAATAAGAAATTTATATGCCAATGATAATGTGAGTTAAATAATTTTGAATGAAATATTACACGTATAATTAACCAGATTAGGAATATATATTGTAGCAATTTTTTAGTATTTGGAGTTTAAATAGAAACTGATGACGAGATTTTTTTAAGGATAGACCTTGAAAGATTCCTGTTAAAATATAAACATTTTTTTTGTTAGCAAGTTAAAGTAATAATTCTTTCCTTATCTTCTATAAAGTTCTTTTGAAAAAATTAAACCTGTTAGCTTAGAATTAAAATTGAGTGTATTATTTTATTTTCAAATACTAATGGTTAATATATATATATATATATATATAATTGTCAATACAATATGTGCACGCAGTTCTTAGAAAAAATTGTTTACAATTTTTAAATTTTGTCTTCGGATATCTTAAAATAACAGATATTTATGTAATTTTTTTACTAAGGTCTTAAGAAATAAAAAAAAATTTTAAATGTATTGTACGGCTTTTTTTTGTAGTTATATTAATAATCCATATGTTCAGTAAAACTCTCAATGTTTTCAATTTTTGATAAATGGAAATTGATTTCATAACTCTAAAAAGTAAAATTTAAAAAACAAGTATGCGATAAGAAAATGTTTAATATTAAATATTAAACTGCGCTAATTTTAAATATTAAGTAGCTTAATTTTAAACATCATAAAACTAAAAATTTACGGTGGCAGCAGTAGCTGAATGGCCATGATGGCGAAATTGTGATCGACTTTATTTCTTTCGAATTTTTAATCTGAGTTTTCACATCACTCGTTGTATAGAGGGATTGTGTCATGTATATAAAATCTGTGAAGATTGTCTTATTTATGGAGTTTAAAGAGAGGGTGCGCTTCCATCTTTCATTCTTGCTACTTTATCATGGGTAAAAATAACAAGGCTCGTCACCAATATAAGATAATTTTATTTTTAACATAATTTTATGATGAGAAATTAATTTAAGTAATTAATTTCTGTTATAAGAAGTAAAAAATTGACTATGACCATTAAATTCCTAAAATAAATCGTTTAAAGGTATATATTTGTTTTCCTTGGTATCATTATTAATGATATAATTTTATTCATTGTTGCGATAAAAATTTCAAAAGTTGTTAAAAGTATATATTTTTCTTCATTGATTTGTACCTTGTATTATCAAAGAAACTTTTTCCTTAAATTTTAATAAAAACATATCATGACTTTTATTAATGTAGATATAATATACTTTTTAATCCATTAGTATGGTGTGTAGCTTGTCTAAGTCTAAAAACTTTCTTTTGAGGGACACGGGAAACAAAGTTCAAATATTTACTATGTACTAATTTATCACATTTTTGTAAGAAATACAACCAACTGTTTTCAGAATTAAGTAGAAATTGGTTTCAATAGCTTATGTTTTAAATTTCTCATTTGAATCCGATTATTAATTTCAGAAATATCTAAGAAAAACTTATTAGGGGACCATATATTCTATCTCTATATTTCTTCTGTGGGAACAATTAGCCCCCCCCCCCGTTTCTTAATACTGTGATACAGGATGTGATTTAACTCATAATTAAGGTTTATCAACTTGTATAGAAATTTTAACAAATAAGAAGATGCCTAACATATTTTAATAAGGTTTATAAAAATAACAGCGAGATAAATGTCACAAAACAAAATACTGTTAAACTGAAACATCAAAAAACAGTAGTATTTGATGTGTTTGTGATTTTTATTTCTGTCATTTGAATATTTCCATCGTTTACAGAGAAAGTTTGATATCGATTGATAATTTTGAATAACTATCGTTGCACAAATTATACGATTACTACTTTGGCAATGAGTCCTTTATTTCTGAAGTACATTCGAATGATGAAGGCAACATCTATAACCTATATTTTACTTTTCTTTCATTCCCAATACGTCCCCTCGGAACCAGATGCAACGATTATATAATTTTAAAAGTTCATGGCCAACAAGCTGAAAGTTTTAGTTATAATTTTTTATCATTCGAAAATTATAACTAGTGGTTATCTAATCACTATAAGCAAAAATTTAAATTTATTACTTTTCATTACACAGACTCACTGACCAAGGGTATCATTTCTCCCCTGTGGCAGCAGGTGACGTAGGAAAGGAGCAGTCCATACTTCCCTTGATGCGTTCCTAGAAATGAGACACTTAGAAGTGCGCTCGTTTTGAATTTTCAATTAATGCTGAATATGCATGTATATATAACTTAAATAATATTATTGAATAATTTTATAAACTGTGCTTAATAATAAGTCCTCATTAAGGGTTAAAATATTCAAAAACTAAAGTATGATTAGCATTTATTAAGTTTTGTTATTAAAGATGAACAAATAAATTTGAATAAAATCGCAAATTATTCTTGATTTTACAATAAAAAGAATGTTCTTCGATCTCTTTGAAGCATAATAAATGTTTTGAATTTAGAACTTTTGAATTTTTTCTACGCTCCTCTTAACATAAGCTTCATATTTAAAATAATAGCGTGACGGCATTTGCTTGTTAAACAATTAGAAAAAGATAACAACATTCAACCATTATTAAAGCCTTTCAGCGTGATTTAAAAATACTTTTTGATTTAAATTTTTTTTAAGTGTCTTTTTACTTAGCTAAGCGAAATGCGATTATTTTTAGGGAGTTGTGATTGAAATAAATTATAGTTTAAAAAAACTAAAAAACACGCTTTTAAATTGAATCGAACTAAACAGTAAAAAATAATTCTTAATATAAGAATAAAGTGATTAACGAGAAAATGAATGCCATTGGGGTAAAAGCGTGGGGTGCTTTGTGCTACATTTTTACACTAACTCAGCTTTTCGGAATAGAAGTTAGAAATTATAACAATTGATACAATTATAGAACACCCCACGCTTTTACCTCAATGGCATTCATTTTCTCGTTAATCATTTTATTCTTATATTAAGAATTATTTTTTACTGTTTAGTTCGATTTAATTTAAAAGCCGGTTTTTTAGTTGTTTTTTTAAACTAAAATTTATTTTTCATTTTTTAGTTCAATCTACAATAAAAGCCTGTTTTTTAGTTTTAAAACATCGTTTATTCATTGTTGAATTTATCCTTGAGTTTGGTATTTGAAGCTGAAATTACGTGGCTGCTGTAATTAGTCTTGCTCTTCAATAGATATTATTTAACGGGTCTGAAGTGTATATATTTTCTCCGTTTATGGGGCCTCGGATGAGTCCCGTATCGTTATATTAGATTCCGTCTCTATAGAACAAGTCAAACAAATAAAAGTGTGTTAAGAAGGAAAAGTTCGAATTAAAAAATTTGTAATGTACCATGTTTTTGTAACGGACTAAAAAGTATAAAATTTCTCCTTTTCGTTTTTTTTTTTTACTTTTTCACATTTTTATGCATTGTCATCCACTTCTGAGCTACAGTCCGAATTTCAAGTCTCCAGCTCATCGGAATGTCACACAGTTTAAAATCAATTACAAAATTCCACCCGGACAGACATTACAGAAAGCGAGTTAATAAAAACATATTAATATTAAACATCAATCGTCAGTTAGAACATAAATTATTTTTTTTACATGCACGAGCCTTTTTTTTTTATTTACATTTTCAGAAAAATGTTTATATTTTGGTAAGAAAATTTCTAACACCCACCCACCCTCCACTTTCTCAGATACAGAACACTTTTTTTTTTGTTTTATTGCTATTAACCGCAAGTGTCTTGCATAAATTGGTTTTAAATTCAAAACATTCGCTGTAGGGTTACACCTTATTCTTTTAGTCGCTAAATCTGAAATTAGTCGCCAAATCTGGAAATGGTGTATGAAATTATTCGCCAAATCTAAAAATTGTATATGGAATTTGTCGCCAAATTTGAAAATGGTGTATGCAATAAGTCGCCAAATCTGGAAGTGGTATATGGAATTGTCGCCAAATCTGATTATCCTTATTCTTGCCGATCCTGAAAAGGATAATGGAACAAAATTATGAAATTATTGTATTGTCATCGGTCCTTGACAAGTGTGCAAAATTTCGAATTGATCCGACCTTTTAAAATGGGTGAAAATCGAGTTCCAAGATTCCGTTACATGCAAGTGAAACTTATAAAAGCGTTTTAAAAAGGGGAAAAGCTTCTTAGCCCACCTTGATATACACTGTCTACCAATAAGTATTTGGACAACAATATAAATGTAAATATCTGGAATTCTGGTCTATACGTCACGTCTTCCGTACTTAAATATCGTGTAGGGAACAGAATTTCAATTAGTCGCATGTGTGAGATGCCACGAAATTCAGAGCTTTCTGATTTCGAGAAGAGTGTAATCGTCAGATATCATAGAAAAATGGCCAATTCTTGGAGGACATAACTAGTGAGTTAAACATTCCAATATAGACAATGGCTTTTGTGATTAAAAAAAGGAAGGTGAGAGGTGAGTGCTGGAATGTGCTTCCACCCAATAGACCCGCAGTTGAGTGAGTGATTGAGAGAATATTAGCATCACACTGTTCAAGTACACGAGGCTTTTGGCGACGGACTTCATAATTTTGAACCATGGTCAAGTGATGAGGACGACACCTGAGCTGGCATCCCCTCTCCAAACTACCACAAAACACCAACGGTAGGATGTTTGAGCTCTCGACAGATTTAACGTGCATCGCACCCCTACACGGTGGGTCTTTAGTGGAACTGGGCTCGAACTCATGACACGATCCAGTCCGTCCCCCCGATCCCTACACTACCTTGACCAGTCCAAAATTTGAATCCTCTAGAAAACCTCTAAGATGAGTTAGATTTCTAGATAAAGAGGTGCGAAACATTTAAAAATTGGTTAAAAAACCTCCATGCCTTCTCCAAGCCGAATGGAAGGAAGTATCACTGTCCCTCATTAAAAACTTTGTGAAAAGCATGTCCCGGAAAGTTAAGGCTGTAATTGCCTCACGTGGAGGTTCTATCAATTATTGAATATGAATAAATTTTGTTTATGTCTTTTATCACAGATGCTCAACTTCCTATTGGTAGATAGATTATAATGCGCATATACATAAGTATTAATATAACATATTAAATTGCTTAAGTCTAACATAACACCAAACATTAACTAGGAGTATATTAAGACCGTACGACAGTAAAGTTTAAAGCAATAGTCACAGTAACTCAAAATACATAATTATATTTACAGGGTTCAACACAATTTAAGGAAGCCAATCTTCTTCTTTATTTGCTTATATTATTAGGCTAAAATAAGAAGAAAAGTGAATTGTGTTTTTTTGGTAAAAAGTAAAATTAATTTTTAAAAAATATTTTTAAAAAAAACCATAATCCTATGATATGAAACAGTGATATACTTATTTAGAAAAATGCAAGTAATATTTTGAAATGCTGGAATTAATTTGAAAAGGTATAATCATTAATAGCCAAAAAGATAACAGTAGCAAATTAACTCACGAATAAGTTACCAAAAACAATAGAAACCAGTGGAAAGTACTCAAAGAGTTGTTCATAAAAGTATTTATAACAACCACTATAAGAACTTGTTCTTAGAAAGTATTAAAAGCTTACAAAAATTTTGTAAGTGATGTGAAAAGAATCTTTTAAAAATAAATTATATACGTGCACAATTTTTTTTTAAATCCCCGCAGTAAAAAATTAGTTTTGTTGGATAAATCTGTCAACACGTCTGCATAGACAACTCAAAGAATTGCATAACGCCATGTATTAAACGGAACTTCATTCTCGAAGCTTCCGTATCATACTCGAAGACATCATCGATACCTGATTAGAATTAATGCATAAGGATCTCTTTATTTTACATTATCTTCAATTTAATTAAATTTCAAACTCTCGGTTTTTGGTTACCTGACTATGGCATGTCAAACATCAAATGAAGTTACTTTTTACTTAACTGATATTTTTCATTTGAACAACAATGTTTGATGAACATAAAAAGGAAGCAACCTTTTATTTTCCTTTTTATCTAGCTCTTCTATGAGTCACAGTGGTTTGCTTTTATCCTGGATAATAAAAAGCATTGTGCATTCATTGATTAGTGAATTGTGTTCAACAATCATTTGTATTGGCCTGAAAGATAAATATTATGAATTTTGTTTCACAGAGTTTGTTCGAAAACAGTTTATGCTTTTGTATTATCTCTTTTCAATAAGCAAAATTCTCAGCATCAAGCAAGTTTACTTTTTACTTTTTTTTTTTAAAAAATTCTTCTGAGATTCTGAAAATGTTTAGATTAAACTGAATGCTTAGATTTATTTTTCAGTATTTTTCTTCATACTAGACTGAGATGGATTTCATTTTTAGAATTCCAGTTATGCCTGCTTTCCCAAGATGAAAATAGTACGTTTCTTCAAAAATAGAATAATCAGGAGAATGTTTTTATAAAACTGAAGGATAGTTTTTACAATACACTTATTTGAATGTATATTAAGAATTTTGAATAAATATTAATAAGTATTCTAATAATCTTCAATGTATAATGAACAATAATTTATCATAATATAGATGTATTTCATGTGTACTAATATGAAAATTTTAATAGAATGTTAATTATAATAAATTAATTCAGTGGCGCAACAGCCAATGAGGGCCAAAGCCTACTGTGCCCAATTCAGTATACTTGACCGTGGGCCCCTGAAAAGCATGAGCATATGTTCCGGTCATGTGGTCAGTCTGACGCGAAACCCCCATTGTTAAGTTCCCAGGCAAGCTTGGTACTTATTTACCAACCCGTTGAAGGAATGAAAAGCCTTTTCCAGCACGGGGTTTGAACCTCGGACCTGTGGTTTGGAAGCGCAATGCGCTAACCATTCAGTCACTGGGATGCTGTTAATTATAATAATTTATTGAATTATGTGGAAAAAAAGTATGATTAAAATTTTTCATTTATTTTTTTAAGTTATTTTTGCTTATTTATAAATCGTATCAACTAAGGTGCATTTTTTAAAGGAATAGTTTTGAGATTATAGAAATTGTAATTTCTAGAAATATTTATTTTAATTAATTTATAGAAATAATATAATTTTAATTTTTTATGGATTTATATATTTTTTATACTTTGTGACTATCGGATATTTAATGTTATAATATTAGTTATTTAATGGAGTTTTTTTTTTCCACCTATACATTACACGTAGTAAAATCTGGTATGGCAACACTTTGACTTTCAATTGGCAATCCTTAACCTGCATTAATGAGTAATAAATTATGATGCATATTTATTTAAAGCACTAAAAATTTACGTTTTAAAGTGTTTTCACGCAGAAGAAATTAATTTAATATTTAAAAATCAATGGTGTATATATTGCTAAAATCGAATGTTAAAAAAAAAAAATTGCTACAAATTTCAACTCGAGATTTTATTTTATTCTGCTTTATACAGTTGACAAACAACTAGAATGTTGCACGCCCGAAAAGATACAGTTAATAAGAATATCCAGAGTATTCAAGTACATGCATTAAACATTTTTTTACCGGCCACTCAACTGTATTCCTTATCGAACTGGCCGTCTATCACTTGAAATTGCAGCTGTATATCATGAACCTCGACTTTCACATACAAAGAGAACTAGCTTGGAATAGTATTACCATAGTTTCATAAGCGTGTTTCGTTTGTTATTGACAATATCATCCAAACACCTCAGTATTTACGTATTATATCATCGACCAATTTTCCAAATCTAAAAGTATTGCCAAATCAAAGGACGTTGTCAAATGATGTCATCTTATGTGCGAAAAAGATTATTTTGTTAGCAGTTCTGAAGGAATAGTTTGCTACTGTTGGCTTCATGTTGTGACATTTGGTGACTGTTGGTTTCATGTTGCGACATTTGGTGAAGTCTTTTCATTTGACGAATGGACTAAAATCAGGACGATCATATGCTATAAATGAAACCACATGTCCTTCATAGAAATCATAACTGTATTAGACTTCATGTTCGTACTTGCAGATTGTTCTTCTTCTAAAGTTTAGATACAATGTCATTTGGTAACGAGGTAAAGCGGTTAAAAAATTAAAATTCTTCAAAAAAATTTTAAGATATATATAAAAAATATTTCATTATACGTGTTTATAAGTGCATATTTTTACTTATGTGCGCTATTATTGTCGACAAAAAAAGGACGTTTTAAAAGAAGGTTTCTGTAAAAATCTAATTTTGGCAGCAATAAAGGTATGGAATTAACTGAAAACGCATGTGACAATGACGTCACATGAACTAATGAACTAATTGGTTGATAACACGCGATTGCATTTAACGTGTAACTATGTCGACACATGAACTTAGAGCATTGATCCTCGGTATAATACACCGAAGTACCAACATTTCTTTCAATTTCTTGTGTTATTTCTCTCTCTTTGTGTATAAATATACACAAAACGTAAATAATGAATTTAAAAGTAATCCAAAATTATTTAGAATAATATTTACATCGTAGATGTTTCACTAAAAATGTTAATAAATTTAATTACTTAATTTTGGTTTCAAAATATTGTTCTATGTTTCATATTTATTACCATTTTAGAATATCGTGAACATATAATAAATTTTAAGAAACATTCCTTTATGTAATATCCTAGAATAAAAGCTGTTTGTTTGGTACCCTTTTATTGAAAGCCGCTAGCCTTTGTGAGGAGTAATGTTAAGGGCTAATTACAGAATATAAGAGTAAACCTCTTTTAATTAATTTAATAGGAACTCTGCGCTGTCAAGACACGCGATAAACCCTGCAAACTAGTTTCAAGGATGGAGACCCTTTTAAGGGAGATATCCATTATCTCTTTATAAGGTTATTGTATGTTTGCTGTTAAGTTAAAAAGAGTAACAATGAATGCATATTGTTTACCTTTACAATGCTCTCTGTATTTATTTCAAGAAATGTTAGTATCTTTTATAAGTGTTAAAATGCAAATACGATATGGATTGGAAGTATTGTCATGGATTTAATTATTTCTTGAAGAATTAGAAGTTTCATTTATATACTTTCTCATTAGAAATGCACAACAAATTAATGAAGATATTTAAAAAAAATTTATCTAAATGAAATTAAAAGTATATAATATATCTCTCAATCAGTGTATGTTAATTGGTACAAAAGACAAATTTCTCTCGGAATTTTATAGTAAATCGACTCTAAAACTGATATATATATATATATATATATATATAAGTGGATGTTTGTATATCTGAAATCATTTCACACTTCAACACCGTTCATCCTATCATTATGAAAATTGTCATGTATTTGTATTTTCTTGTGGAGAAGGTATTTGTGCTGTCCTCTTTGTTGTAGCTCCCCACCAGGTGGCTCCATAGCATATCAACTTCTGCACCGTTCAGTCAGTTGCCAACATGGTCGCCAAAAATGATGCCAACTTGGCTCTATCAACAACATTTCGCCATGTTTCCATTGAATCGCCATTATAATGAAAGGAACATGGTTGCTTGTGAATATTACAATTTTAACATAAAATAACTACAACAGAAAGTAATATTAACGTATTGCACATTCAGATATAAATTATTTACACTATTTGAAGCTTTCATTGCACAAAATGTGTAACAATGTGTTACTTTTGCTGAGCAGAGATCATCTTAGAAAGGTGTTTTCAAAAATCGATCCACAAGAGAGTTACGGAGCATTGTAGATAAAAAGAAAACATTTATCGCTATTAGATCTGCATACTTAAAATTTAACAAATATGTTTTTTTGTTCAGAAAAGATGTTGGTTTCACAAAAAGTTTTTTTTTGTTTAATTTACAATTCATGTAAGATTAACTCATTAAAAACTTATTTTTGCTGCAAGCTGTATTGTTAAGTTTTTCAATTTACCCGTGCGGGTATACCAGCTAGAACCGTATATAACCAAATATATGTCGATCCGTGTATAAGCCGAGAATGTGTTTTTTCATCAAAAAATCACCCAAACGTCGAGACCCAAATTGAACAAAAAAAAATTCTTGTCCATAATTTTCAAATATGTGTAACGTGAGGGCGAAAATGCTGCTAAACGGGTAATAAAGGTGGAATATTTTCAAATCAAATTGCTGTAAAGTAAAACGCCATAGATAAAATTTTATTTCTGATTATAATATCTAAAGTTAACACATTTATTTTATTCATTTATAATTTTGTACACTATCCGTGCTATTTTTTTGCTTATTTATTTGGAAAATGAGTGGAAAAAGAAATTCTCATATTACAAGTGATCCTATGTTTATCGGTCGGATGCTACAATAACATATACATTCATATGTTCTAAGGTGTGAATGTTAATTTTTAAGAACTCTTTGGAAACTCGAATTCTGACACTATTTGAAGGAATTGCGTGATTTCTTTTCAAAATTGGTTTTCAAAATGTTTAGATTAAAAATTTCTTCACATGACTAACGAACAATGCTTTTGGAAGAAGAAAAAACATTTTTTTCTAAACTACGTTTTATTCGAGATTAGCAGATCCGTATATAAGCTAACCCCCGTACTTTAAAAAAATAAGTTCAGAAAATTCTCGTGGCTTATACACGTAAATATACGGTAGTTCCTCTCTATAAGATATATGATTAAATTAAACTATTATTAGAACGTGAAACAATATTATATTAAAATCTAACCTTCCTTTTTTTTATCCTGAATTTGTTTCAGAATGGCGTATCAATCTATCTATCCGCTCGATATCAATTGTTTTTAAAATGTCATTATTCATGGAGAGACATTTAGAAAATAGAAATATCTTAAATTTTTTTAAAGAAGTAAAAATATTTTACATTATAAATTTTTTATTACAAATGAGTTTGTTTTTTTATCATTAAAGTTTTTTTTTTATAAATTAGATAGAATCATTATGTTTCAAATATTAGGCTTCATTTCAAGAAACATATTTCTTCTTTTTGTTTCTTAATACGTAGCAAACTGAAGCATACAAATGATTTGTAGAGGGTGCGTGTCGAGCTTTGAAAAGGAACATACGATAAAAAAAAGATTATAAGAGTATTACAATGGGATATTTTATAAAAATAATTTTTGATAAGGTTAGATAAAACATTTGCAAACAATGGTGATAAATCTAAAAATTATTTTAACTGGCAATGAAAAACTAACTTACTCGCTACAAAAGATGGAAAAATATTATTCCAAGATATTTCGTATAGAACACAACAAAATATTTACTTTTCATTAAATAGTAAATACTATGGGCTGTTAGCCACAGAGTTTAGAGTTAGTAATTAACAAACTAGGTAGTAGTACTTTTACATGGAATAAAATATATTAGTTGTATCATTGTAATGCATCATAATTAGATGCATTAGCATTTGTTGTATCATTGTAAATATATGTGTAAAGTACTTTTAAAAAAATAAATATAAAGTTTGTATTTCTATCAAAATATATCTGTGAACTTAATAAATTAACCATAAAAAATTTGAAAATTATTTATGAAATTAAACTTAATTTTAAAAGTATGTATGAAACTCTGCTTTAACACACATTGTACACTAATTTTGCAGGATAAAACTTGTGTCAAATGTAAACCAATGCATATAATAAATAAAAAACTATTTTTTTTTTAAAAAGGCATTTTTTCAGTTTTTTTTTGTAACTTATAAAATAGAAAAATACATTTTAAATTTTTGGTTAAATAAAATTTAGAATATTGCAGAAGTATACAATCATATCAAGAAATTAATGAATTAAAATAAAGCAATTAAATTACATTTAATCATAATAACCACTTTTAGTTTTTTTATACCTTAAAAGAACTTAAATACTAATTTACATTAGATTTGTGTTCCTTTCTACCTTTTCTAAGGCCATTGTAAATAAACTTACAACCAATTACATTAATTTTACATGTCCATGGTACACTATTTTATCACTTTTCATTTGTGCTCCCATTTATTAATAATTTCAGAAATATATTTAAAAATATATAAATCCTTATATTGTTACTTCCTCTCATAATAATAGGACTTAGAATAGAGGTTAATATCCTGAAGCATTTTTCCCCTTCAGTCCTTTGTTTATTTTTCGTACATTTGGGCTCTGCAATTGATTTCGGATTTTCAAGTCGGAAACGAAATGGCGATCCATAAGTTTCCTGGGCAGTAAAAAGATGGTTCCGAAGTAAATAAACTTTCTAGTTATTTTCACATTTTAGGGAATGCAGACAGACCCCCTATCGTTTGTGCTTTACTAAAACACATCAAGAGAGAGCACGGCATGCGTGCACAACCTGTGATCTGCTGTTATGTGTATTTCCATGTTTCTCAAAATTTCATGTAAAATAATATTGTTATTTGTTATCTTTGAAAAAAAGCCATAATGTGCATTTTTTTCCAATTTGTAGCTCTTGCAAAATGTATTTTATAAATATATATATAAAAAAAAAGCATTAACTTTTCTACTTTTTTAATACTTTAATTCTTATTGTGTGAGTGGTGGTAAATATACTTACCACTAAAAATTATGTTAAAAATCAAATTAATTTTACCTAACAAGCTGAATGAGTTTCTTTTTTAAAATCAATCTCAATATCTAAAATATTTTAATATACTTTTACTGGAAATAAATGGCCCGCTACAGGGTTAAATTGTAATTAATATAGGGAAAACATTCACTGAATCTTTAACATTTCAGCTTGGAGATTGCATAGTGAGAAAAAAGTCTGTGTTAGTAATGTAGTAGTAACGCAATAAATGACTAAGATAATTAACAGTAATAGTATGTTTGCTCATTTTAATATCCGGCATGTTTAGGTAGAAAAAAATTTTTACTTCATTATTCAGTTGTTTAATGAGTCTCGATATTGCAATTTTAGAACGTTATCGTAAAGAAGTAAAACAGATAATGAAACCCCTTTCATTATGTATTCATTCAAGAACTTCTCTTCTTTTACTCTTTCTTTGTATTTTAAGAAAAAAATTTATGGTTTCTTTTAAAACATGTGTATAATTAACGACTATCAAGAACTACATTTTGACATTTTTATTATTCGGATGAGCGAGTAAAGTAACAATGACTTAGGAAAAATTCTAACGGTAATTTTATGCAGGAATCCGATTTAGATTATATGTCATGTGCCACGGAAGCGCAAACTCAATTTCAGATTATAAAAATGCCCTTTTTTAAAAAATACATTCGAGATGCTTCAGTAAGAAGTTTTTAATTTTCTACATCTTATTATGTTCTACCAAACATATTTCTTTCAGCAAGGTAACGTTCATTTCCCGAAAATGCATACAAATTATGAATTGAAGTAAACGGCATCTGCTAATTTTTATGCAAAAGATTCTTATTTAAATCATTCGATTGGGAAAATTAAAATAAAGATGAATGGAGAAATTAAAAGAACTGAGCTTAGTCCATCAGCAAAAAATATTGTAATTCTCATTATATTCAGGCGTGTTCAAATGAAAGAGGTTCGAAGTGTTGCATGCAAACATTTTTCAATGTATTTTCCTGAAACAAACGCAATGAATAAGGTGTATGTACCACGTACGCGAGTGCTCAAGCGGATTTGTGATAAATACATTCGTAAAGACGTGGTATTCATTTAAAAATGGCTGATGTGGATGCAGCTGCTTCCAAAACGGATACAAGCTGTAACAAGGTTTTAACACTAGAAGGATGTAAGCCGGTGGAAATTCATCACAAAGTGTACGGTGACATATGTATGTTGAAGCCCATGGTGACGAGGTGGGCGAGAATGCTTAACAAAGAAAAATGCTAAGAAATGCAATGTCTGCAAGAGACAAGGAATTTTCTGCGGCCCGGTCATGCGCACTGAGTTGTGACAGAGAATCTGATTACGGAAATTAAAACTGCAATCGAGGGAAATCAACTTTAAAATGTTCGTGACGTCGTAAATGAGTTCAACGTTTCTATCGGTTCTGTTCACAATATTGCCACTAGCATTGTGAAGGAAAGAAAAGTCTGTTTCCAATGGGTATGCTTGCTCGCATGTCTGAACATCACAAGAAACAGCGAATGGGCCTGAGTTTACAGCATTTGTTAAGGAACAGTGTTAATGGTGACGAATTCCTGCAGCACCTAGTGACAGAGAATGATATTTTGTGTCACCACTTCCAACCGAAAAGGAAGTCCGTCAGCATACATTGGAAACATCCCGAATTACCTAGGCCCCAAAATTTCAAAGCTCAGACTTCAACTGGAACGATGATGTTGACCGCATTTTTCGACTTCAAGGCTCCCTATTATTGGAGTTTAAGGAGCCAGGCGTCTCCATAAATGCTCGACGGCACATCAAAACACTTGATGATCTGCATGACTTTTAAAAACAAATGTCCATTTATGTTGTTGTCAACTGTCATCATTTTACACTACAATACAAGGTCGCATGTCGCCAAGGTGTGAGTCAAGGCACTGGCTCCTGAAAACAAGAAAGTACTGGAACATCCAGCTTACAGTCCAGATCTGTCACCTTATAACTATCACATGTTTTATCACTGAAGAAAAGCCTTATGTGCCCATGATTTCACTCCGATGATGACGTTAAAACTGCCGTTCTAAACTGGTTCCATGATCAACGAACTTCGTAAACTTCCTAAGCAATGGGACGCCTGCCTAAACGCCATGAGTGATTTCTTTTAACAAACTTTATATACAATTCACTCATTAAATCTTGTTATATCTATCTATGTATCCCTCATTTCTATCCCTACATATCTCATGGATACATACCTGGAATCATTTTCATTTGAACACCCCTTATAGTAGCTGATATTGATGGTCATGCCAATTCTGAATTTTGGCTTAGACATCATTAAGCTTATTTTTCCAGTTGCGTTTAGTTGTTTTCCCTTCCTATCAAGTAGAAGTTTTTTATTTTGCTCTTTAATTGGAATTATTGTCTTTTAGATGATTTACGAAAATATCTATTCAATTCTTAGTCTGTTATTGGGAGTCTTGTTCAACTTCTGGACATCTACACTGGCAAGGAATAAAAATTCACCAGCAAATTTATTGAAATAACATTAATAGATTATACAAAAATCCACCGCTTAGAAGGGCTAGTGCACGTTTAATTTGTTGAGTCATATTGGCGTGCTCTGGAAGCTTGGAAAAGAGAGTTTCAGCGTGATGTTGTCTTCATCTGATCCCGTAGTTGAATGTTATGTAGTCCGTTGCCAGTAGTACTCGTGTATCTTCAAAACGCAGCATTAATAATTAATCAATAAAGCAAATTCTACATACTTAGTAAAAGCGTTCATTATTTCTTTGACGTGAAAACTATCATGAAACAATAAAATTTTTATTAGACTGGACATCTGCTATAATATTTTTTATTATTTATAAATTTGTATTTTTTAAAAGACCACTGATAATGCCTAAATAGTTTTCCTAGAAAAAATGTATAATTTTTTTCGGGTGGGGGAGGGCATTTTTTAAGGAAACATTTTATATATGCTAATTAAGTTTATGGATATTTCCCCTGTTTTTTTCTTTCTTTTTCTCATATATTTATTTGTTAAGTTTATTGCAATTTGGCAATTTATGAGAATTTGTAACTTACCACGAAAAATACTTGTATTTCATACATTTTCTTATCACCAATATTGTAAGCCATTGATCTCTAATTCAACAGAAAGACAGACGAAAGAATTCTCCCTGAAGAATAACATCACTGAAACAAACATTCGTCCAGCTTAATGTTTTTCGAATGTTTTCTCAGCTATATTAAGCCACTTTATGAATTCGTAACATATATAACTTCTGTTTTATTACATCTTTTGTAATGGTAGTGAATTTCAGGTGGAACTTTCAGTTAGGAATTACTATATTTACTTTAATTTTATAAGTAAATGTAAAATGAAGGGTAAAATGGAAAGGAAAATAAAATGGAAAAAAAATCCATCCGAATGCAATATAAGACATTTACGATACTTTATAGGTTACGTGAAAAGGGGAAAATAAAATGTACTTCACAAAATATATTTCTTACGAATACGAACTCTTGAGATGAAAAACGTTTGCAAGTACTTTTGTTGGAGAATAATCAAGCTATAAATGTGCTTTATAAGAATCAAACGAAATGGTCGATCATAATTTAACACACACTTTTTGAGGACCGATAATCTCACCAAAATGAAAATCGGGGCAGAAATTTAAATATACATAAGTAACTAAAGCTAACTGTGTGTTTTCATTTCCAATTATAGAGTTCCGTTATATTTTTTCTTAAAATTTAAATTACTGTCCAATGAAAAATAATCAAATTTCAAATAAAATCAAGGTATTTTCAAAAGATAGCAATATAAACAATCATATATGAATATATATATACGTGTGTGTGTGTGTGTGTGTGTGTGTGGTGTGTGTGTGTGTGTATGTGTGTGTGTGTGTGTGTGTGTGTTAGACTGCATAGGGGGCCACTGAAGGCTATCCATCTGAGAGATCAAGGAAGTTGTTCAGGAAAATCTGCATTAGAGTTCGCGCCGTGTCTTTCTGTGACTCCATCCTGATTCCTTCCCAATATTCATTTCATCTGTCTTTGACAAAATAAATAACTAAATCAGTCTTTTCGATCATTTTCACATAATAATCAGAATTGATTTTTAAAAAAATTTAAAACGCCTACGCCAGACTTAAGTAGTAGTGATAGCTTAGTGGTCAAGGTAGGACTAATGGCTGGCTTGTCCTTAGTTTGAACTTAGTACCGCTGAAACCCGCCTTGTAGAGAGGGCCATTGGAAGTTAAGTTTGTCAAAGATGTGAACCCATTGGTGTGGAGCGATGGTTAGGAGAGGGGCTGTCAGCTCAGGTGTCATCCTTGTCATTTGACCATGGTTCAAAATTACGAGATTCGCCTCAAATAGTTCTTCTGTAGCTTCAGAATGCAACGTAAATATAACTCTCACTCTTTACGTCAGACTTTGATATAACTACCATCAGTCTATGACGAGCAACCCAATATAATTAAGAAATACCATTAAATCTACAATGATTTTTCTCAGTAATAGCTGTTGCTACATCTCCGAGTCCAGAAAAAAACCAAGTGGTATCTGCACATATGTGTAGCATTGCATAAAGGGCACGCTAGAGAATCTGCTAAATTGAATCATATACAGGTTTTCATAAGGTGTCTATACAGGTTTCATGCTCAGTCGTAATGCTAAAGTTAGCGACGTTGGCATGTCTAGGCTGGTCACAAGAAATGAGACTTTCATTGCGAACTTTCCATTAACCTTTTTATGATATTGTTGATTAATTTATATACATATATTTTGTGACATTTTCATTGGGTTAACTCTTATTATCTTAAGATACATTTGGTACAGATTTTATATCAAATGTATTCTCGGTCTATTTTGCTTATTCGCTAGACACGATCCCGTGTTGTTGCTTAAAATAAGGTAAGCGCGTCAATTCCTAGTATATTTTTGTTTGACCTACCTCGGAAATACTACTACCAGAAGTAAAAGAGTTTTAAAATTTAATAAGAATACAATGAGCTCAAGGTCTTTTTTAATCTCCAAATAGTAAATTTATGGGCATAATCTAAAATGAATACAACATTGCAGTATAAAACAAACTTACAAGGATAATAAAATACGTTTAGAAGTAATAAGATACAAGTTTATTGGTATGTCTTCTGAAAGTAATAGTACATTATAGTATTTTTTACCGTATTGTGTATGGAATTAATACAATCGAACTTTTATACTTAAAAATAGCTTTTTAAGTTATATAATTTCTAAATCTATAAAAAAAAACATATTTGTTGAATCAATGTATTTTATATCGTATAAAAAAACACTTATTCCTTTTAAATACCCATTCAGGTTTCAAAAATGGCAATGTTCTTTCAATATACTTTTGCTGATGTAATTTGTATCTATAGGAAGCGCATGCTACATGGCATCATTAGAACGATGATTAAAATATGGAAGATATCTGATCATACTTGACGCGCTAGTTTGCATAATTTAATGCAATGAAGTCATTTTCGGATTACAGCCTTGAAATTGCATAAAAGGTTCTTTGAGACCATTCCAACGAAACGGCAACACAAAAGAAAGATGATGAATATATAAATATCAAGAGGATAACTTCAGAGGTGACGTGTGTTAACGAAACTCGAGGAGTCATCACGCAATGTAAGGCAACTTAAAAAGGAAAAAGGTACATTTCCAGGGATTCGTTGCAAGCGAAAGTGAGATCGTACGAACAATCGCGACACTTTTGCCAAACCCATTAATACTTAAGAGTCTTCACGACACTTTTTCACGAGGTACGATGATAGGCAAGCTTGAGGAAGAGTGTAGTTCTCTAGGAGAGTTGCTGATGAGTTTGGAGTTGGATAGCATACTATATCACGAACTTGGAAAACGTTAACGTCTTGATAAAAGTAGACTATTCTCCATGTGCACTGAATGCCGCATACAATTGGCAACAACCCATCCACAGCACCATTTACAGTGATATAACGAGAACAATGACAGGACATATCATCAACGGAGTCCCATCCTCTTTGCCTGAGAGAGTCATTTAAGTCTGACAAACAGTTCTGGGTGTCAATTCATTGGGTGAAAGGTAAAGAGATGCTTTCATCTTACTTTATAAGAAACAATTAGTCCTTGAGTGTATGAGCGTATGGAGTTACACATTTTGAATAGAGGTTCACTTGACGGAGATCCTTAATGTGATGAAGTTATCCTGTCCCATGTGCTTTTTTCCGAAGTGTCATTGATCAAAATTTTATTTTATGGTCGACAACTCGTAGCCACACAAATATCATGCTATTCAAGAATCTTTAGAAAGCAAACATAACCTTGGTATGGATTGACCATCATTATCCCTAGATTTAAATCATATTCAAAATGTGAAAGATGCTTCGGGAAGATTCCTGATGACATGGCAGCATCCTTTAGAGGAGTGGTTCTCAAACTTTCGATCGCCGCGACCACCTTTTATGCATCAGCGTGACATCACAAACCCCCAAGGTTTTGAACAGCTCACCCCGTTTTCATATTCTTGATTAAAATACCAGTCCTACTTAAGTTTTTTCTTTGGGGACTGTTTAGTATTCTAATTTAGTATGGCACATACATAAATTTTTCCTCGGGGTCTTTCAGAATCTGTAAAAGAGTCAAATCTCAAGCTACATGAGATACTCTGAGGATCCCCTAGAGAGACGTAGCGAACCCCCAAGGGTCCACTGACCACAGTTTAAGAACTGCTGCTTTAGAGTATATCAGACACAGATGCTAACTGAATAACTGGAATTCTTATTTAAGAACTGTTATATAATCTGATGTTGATTATGAACAAGCGGCACTACAGAACTATTACAATTAGAAGAGATCTTATTTCTTACAAAGGGATTTTGATTTGTTGTTCTCTAATGGCCAAAAGGTGTTTTGTTCCAAAACCAGTGGTTTTCTGCATCGTTCTGAATTGTGAGCATCCTACATATGTTTGCTACCGAACTTTCTTTTTTTCTTTAAATACATTATTGAACTCTTCTCATCTAAATGTCATCTCTCTCTCTCTCTCTCTCAATAGATTTTTGTGAAATTGCGACAAAATCAAATAGGCTACTTAAGGGTTTCACAGTATATGTATAGCAGACAACATTAAAACAATGCTTAAAATCCTTAACTTTAACTAGTTTTAAGTTCATGTTGTTTGTTGATTACTTAAAAATGAGCATAAAGTTTATACATAGAAATTTAAGTTTAGTTCTGTTCCGTAAGTTTTTACTTCATTCACATACGTCTGTAAAGTACCTGCAACGTGAAGAAAGGAAGAAAATGTGAATATTGATTGGACAAAGAGGATGTTTGGGAAAAAAAGGCTTATTTGGGCACATCACCCGTGTTTACCTAAGACTGTAAACCCTATGGGAGAAAGGAATATCACTCGATGTACCTTAAGGTCTTAAATCCTGTGCTTATCTAAAGAAGGTAAGTCCCTGAGGGTCTAACAGAAAGGATATGTTCTGAAGATAACTTTCGTGTAACACGATACTTATAGAAGGCGGATTTGTTATACTACGGAATATAAATACTACTTGTCATTTCGTACCATGGTATTGGCGTACTATAAAGTTTTGTAAAATCTTCTGTATACTTCTTCATGCAATTAAAAAATTTTCTGAAATAATTATTGTGCACAAATAGATATAATTCACTGACATAAGTTAATCTGTACACATCATTCATAATCATGTGTTATTTAATATCACAATTTGTATGTTGGAAAAGATATATCAATTGTAGAGAGAGATATGTATAATCTTGATAATACGTTTTTTTCAAACAAAACGAAACCCTCTAAGATTTGGATTAAGTGTAACATGAGCTAAGGTGATTATTTAATATAAACACTTTTTTATATTTTTTATTTAATATAAACACTTTTTAATTTTTTTATATTTTTTATTTTTATAATTTTTTTATATTTTTTTATATTTTTACATTATATATATATATTTGCCTTCCCTATTGAAAATAAAAAAAAACTTTTACTAAGAAGATTTTTCAATAAAAATATTGAGCTTGTAAAAATAAATAAATAAAATTGTAAGATTGTTTTCAAAAATGGAGTAGAAACTCCTATAAAACTTAAAGTAGAAGATAGGTATATTACAGGATTGTACTATATAAACCAGAGTTTCCCAAACTTGTTTTTCTCATAGACCCTTTGTCATGTTTTCCGGTTTGGGGTAGACCCCTGTTTACCTAATATTTAATTTTTGCAAAATCATCAACTTAAATGTGTTTTTGATAGCTGGTATGGAGCTACTTACTTTAAGAGATTAAAATTTTTAACTGTAGTGAAGTGTAGAGTGAAACATTTTAGAAAACGAACACATCTTAATTTTAAACATGTACTAATTAAATTAAAATTTAATAACTGTCAATAAAATAACTGATCAAAAAGATAATTGCTTTAATGGGAGGGATGAATTCAATGCTTTTCAACAAATGTTCAACATTTCGCATCAATTTCGTTGGGTTTAATCCTATAACTTATCAGTAGCGCCTAGTCTTTGTTTCTTTTTGTTAAGAAGATTGATAACCGGGCTGAAATTTCTTTCCACAAGGAAAAGCAATTAAAACCTTTTTCGCGATATGCCATAATTCGCCATATATGTTTATATTATTATGAAATATTACGTAAGTAAATAAACAACAACCCCCGTGTATGTGGAATATTTATTTTATTCCGTTTTTGACAATTAAAACTAAAGTTATGAGAGCCACAATCGTAAACCCCCCATTTACACCTCATGGGCGCACGACTTTTTGCCGTCGTAGACCCCCGGGGGTCAGTAAAAACCACTTTGGGAATCACTGGTATAAACAAAAAAAAAACAAATATATAAAAGTAAATAATATTTTGAGTATTATATTTCTTTCTATTCGCGATAAACTTAATCAAAATCTAATGGAAAATGTTCCTCAATAAATATAAAGACTTAATAATTTTAATAAGACTTACTTATTTGAGCTATACCTTTTTTTTTAAAATATATCAGAACTTTATCAAACATGACAGAAACATATATATTTTGAAACAACATTTTTCCTCGAAATAAAAATAATTTAAAAGAAGTATGTTGTTTTTTTAATATTACTAAAAGTGTAGTATTTCAAAAAATCGATATAAATTTAACTTTTTCTTCTGCGTTGAACTTATCCTCATCAGTTGCAATTTCCATTATGCATACATTCCTAGGCCTGTTATATGTCAAAAGTAATTTATATTTGCAAGATTTCAAAATTTATCTTCAGAATTCTAGATCTGAATTCTAAAAGCTTTGATGTACAAAATTGTAGAATTAAACTTAATCGAATGAGAATTTTAGAAATGAATAATTTCTCAGAGTAAGAAATATATATATATATATATATATGTGTGTGTGTGTGTGTGTGTATATATATATATTTATGTTACCGTTAAAGTGTATAATTCAGTTGTTTCTAGTTGTACTTTCATATCACCCTCTTAACATACCAAATTTTATTAAAATATGTCCAGTAGTTTTAGAGATATTCGACAAAATCTAAAAATTCTCTTTATTTTGAAAATACCAGTGTATACATAAAATTTAAAGTACCTCATTATTCTGGAGAAAAAGTAAAGAATATATTATGTAATAATTTGGTCTCCTTTTTTCGCACAATATTTCAGAATAAACAGTTATAGGATTTTGAATAATTCATGATAAATATGCTAATTAGAATAACGTATACAAATTAAGAGAGATACTAAAGCATTTACAAAGTGCAATAATCTCAATTTTAAAATACAACTTACTGTTTCTCTATATTTTAGGAAGTTTCTAGGAAAATATTATTTTTATAACTTTTCTTAGAAATTTCAATTTGATTAAGTGTTATCACCGTAGGTATTAATGGTGTGTTATCACCGTAAGTGTAATTATATATTCATATTTTTAATGAATTATACTACAAGAATGATTATCTGTATGCAGAACATGCTCTTTCCCGGAATATTTCATAAGTCAAGATTACAGGTAAATTAATGCTTGAAGTAAGTTATTTCTTTTGATAACTCCAAAGTATGCTCTCTTGAAGGTACGGAAGTTGATTAATTAAAATTCTTTGCAAAATCAAACAAAACATACCTCGTCGTCTTAGAGTGATAAGGATGATAGTGTCTTGTATTTATTCTAATATTTTTCTCCCTCTTTCTCTTAGTATAGCCATAAATTAATATGATTTTTAAAAAAATTTCTAGTCTACGTATAGCAACAAATATATAGAAGGATTACTCTACATGAATTGCATCCCTGCCGTAAGAAACTTACTTTTCATTGAGTTGGTGACATTTTATTTTGTTTTATTACTTAAAATGGATGGTATTTTTTCACGTTATTTAAGATTTCACTTAATAAATTCGATCTTCTCTTATTTTAAGAGCACGTTGCATCACTTTTTCTTTAAATATAAATGTGACTTAGCATTTCAATAATGAATTACCTAAGGAATTGGAAAGCCATAAATTGTAGATAACTATGTGAATTAAGATTAAATATAATGAATTTTAAATTAAAAATCAATATAATTTTAAAATAATACTTGTGTAAAAAAGTTTAACAATGTTCAATACACGAAAAAAAAAAACACTACCTTTCTAAGAAAGCTAAATTAAGAAAATAAAACTTCTTTTAAAATATTTTTTCCCAATGGCCAGGGTTGACTTTCACTGAATATAAATTTCGGATTTAAAATTAACAGTAGAACGTCGTTTATCCGAACCAATTGGGACCGGACACCGTTCGGATATGCGATTGTTTGGATAACCGAAAACCGATTGCGATCTATGCAGTATATGAAACCGGACACTACACGAAAGGGAAAATTATCAAATGCGGTAAACGGGCTTGAAGAAAAAACAAAATAGGTGCAAAATGTCGTAATTTTACCTTTATTGTGGAAAATAATGACTTATTCTTCGCTGCACCATTGTACACCTTCGTTTTTTCACTCCAAGGTCTCTGATTCTCTTGAGCAGCAGTAGTTGAGTAGGACAGCACCGTGATTGTTGTTCGTATCTCTCCATAACTGTCTCTAACGCAGAAAAAACGCGTCAGCATTTAATGAACCCTTGCTACTGTTGTTGTCCTGGTCTTCATCTGTTTCATCGGCGACAAGGTCGGATTCTTGCACGTAAGTCACTATCTCATCATCATTTAGCACTTGAAATCCACATTCTTCTTCGTTTGCTTCCCTCATGGTTTTCCTTTTCTTCGCATCATGGTCAGAGTCAAGTTTTGACGCAAAATTTAAAATGGTTTTTCGGCTTTTTTTATGTCAGAAATTGTTGCCTTTCCACCATTATAAAAATGTGCTAGAGACGCTCCACTTTCTCCCTCCGTGAAACGGTTCAATATTTCAAGTTTTGTCTCTATGTTCAAGACGTTGAGCTTCCGTTTTAAATTCGAAGCCATAGCAGTTAACAACTAAACAAAAGAGAACGTATACACCCCCTCACTTGGAAACAAACTGACCTAAAATTCCACACAGATGTTTACCAAATCACACATAACTGAAATTCCCCAAATATCCCTCACTTTGGATTTTCCTGTCACTTTTGGCCTCACGTGAAACAACTGTTGAGCATTTCACTGTTCGAAAACATATCCACACTTTGGTTCGGATATTTGACTCTCCGGATAATAAAAGTTCGGATAAACGACGTTCTACTGTAATTAAGTCTGTGAAAGCAGATTGGTTTATCGCAATTCAAATGAATTGCCTTCGTTAAACTCAAGATATCTTCATTGTGTTCATTCCCTATAACTTAAAAATTCACTAGAAAATCAGAATGGGATTAATTATATCCAAACCTTGTGACAATACAACGCGAACTTTATACTGTAAATTTTTGTTCTGATTTTCTTTGATGAACTAAGAATCTGGTTTTGGCGTAATACTTGAAATCCAAATGGGCTTCCAACAGAATATTGAAACACGGCACGTTTGTTGTTTTCTCTGTGTCAACCCTTGTGTAAAAAATGAGTTTTACAGGTAAATTTCGCTTCCCGGCAGCAGTTTGAGTAAGATTATGGAAACCATAGAAGATGTGGACAGAGTGATCAGGCAGGGAGTCCCCAAGGAATAATCGAGAAGTTTCTAAAGTCATTTATTCTAGAAATTTCCATGAAGTTATATAATGGTCGTTGGAGCTCAGAAGAGAAAATCAGTCGAAATGAAAATCTACTTTTGCGTTGCCTGCGATAAAAGAGAGATACTTTTATCTGACTTGAGATCCTGCTAGTGGAGCTACTCTGGTGAGCCGTTTCTGAAACGTTGTAAGGTATGTTTATGACGAGTGCGATATTTACTATTGTAAATTATCTGTGGCAATATATATTTGCAGCTACACCTCGATTTGTCTTCTTGTAGTCATCTATTTGGTAAATTAATATATTTTTTAATATTCAAGTAATTGGAATCATCGGATGTTTTTCCTCCATTCCAATTTGACGGATCTATACGCGTCATTTTTCCACTAATCCTCTTGGGGAAACTTTGGGGCTAGCATTCACGTTAATTCACAGCCTCTCAAGAAGAAACCATAGTATTTAAATTAGTTTGACTACATAAAATCTAGGTTTTGTAGATAGATGTAAGACAGAAGGAGCCGGGTAGCTATTGCGGTGATACGTAAGTGTGAATATTAGAATATTTCATTCACAAACATAGCGCGAGTTAAGGTATCTGTACACCTTCGAAGAAATTTTTTGAAAAACTTTAATATTTGCTATTAAAATATTTTTACTGATGAAACATAACTTAAAACTATTAAAATACATTTAATATTTTACTTATAGCACACAAAAAATTTAGAGAGAAAAACATAGTGACAATTGTAATTAAATTCATTGTTAGTATAACGCACATAACTCAAATGAAAAAACAAAAATATCACTTTTTTGTAAATTTGATGTTGATCATAATAACATTTTTTAGGGCTGGTACTATTTTCCTAATGATAATCAAATTATTACAATTTTTATCGAGGTTCGAGTAAAAGAACATTGAAAAATCACTAAAATATTATTACGAGACATGATATACACCTTAGGTTTTAAAAACATATCAACTCTATAATCATGGAAATGTGGTAGGGGTTCTTTAAATGTATAAAATAAATGTACTTGTAAAATTTAAACTAATTTGGTTCACAACTTTTTCTGATATTTACGTTGTCAGATGGCGATACGTTAAAAAAATACATTTTGAGATAAATCAGAAATAAACTTTAAACTGCAATTTTTAATATTTAACACAATTAGATATACTTAAAATGCCCCTGATTTATAAATAACACCCTCTTTACTCTCTAAAATATTGATTTTTTTCCCTGGTTGCTTTTAAAATTTTCTACATTGATTTACATTTGGTGTTGAATGACGTTCTGCATCGTTAATTTTATTAACGTCAAGATATTTGTACAATTTTAAAGGAAAATAACCAGGAGTTATATTAAGTTTTTTTTTAATGTCAACACAACCCTTATACCCATCATTAAATTGTATAACAGCATCCAATGCATCAGATTTTAAAGTTTTGAGGCACACGAAAATTTCTTTCGGTACTTTCTGCCATATAATGCCATCAAAACACTCATTTGAGTTTTGCATTTTGCCATGCAGGCATTTAGTAAGTAGTTCTTTGGTACATAATTCTAAATACGTAGGCTTAATCATGTTTAACACTTCATTATGTTTTTAGCCACAAGATAGTGCTCGCTGGTAGTAGCAGCAACTATCTTTTCCGATGGGACACTGTCCATACATGGGTTTCTTGGCAATGAAACAGGGCCGCAATAACATTTTGTTGAAGACCGGAGAGGTTTCCAACATTGCTACGAACAGCAATCCCATAATAATTTTGCAATCGGTCAATAAAAGAGTTGGTGAGTTTTCCTTTACCAGGCAGATTTTTATTTTTTGACTTTTGTTTGCACAATCTCGCACCTATACTCTATTATGAACATGGCCGATGCATTCATATTTTGTGACGCTATCTTTCCCATAAGTATATTTGACACTGATAAAGCCCTTAGAATCCCCGTCACCATAACAGTGTGCATGTTTACGGCCTCGTTTCACAATAGAATGTTGAAAGATTACAGTAGCACCAACAGTTTCCATTCGTAATGCAAAACCTTAAAAAATTGCTATGGCATATATGATCTGCTGCAAAAGTTTCCGACTCAATGCTTTTAAGCATTTTAGAAATCTCTCTGCAGGTGGGACAATATGACGACATAATTTCAATGTCCCCTACTTTACCAGTGTCAACTGATGAAGCTGCGACACACCCATTCATGGAAGTGTAACCCCTACGCTGCCACGTTCTATCAACTGAAACACCACATTCAACTATTTTATTTTTAGAAGGATATAGAACGAACAGTTCAGAAGCTACATTTGCATTGATAGTTCACTAACTTCTGAAATCACAGACATGAGTTTGCTCTCATGATTAGTGTACACAGTTTTACTGAGCCTGGATAAATTTAACGTACCACATAATTTAAACCCACCAGAAAAACCTTTACCAATTTGTCTCATACCATAAAAAAAATCTTGTATTTACTTCAGGACAGCTTAAAGTTTTCTTTGAACTAGAAACCCCTGGGTAAAATATACAATGTTTAGACCTAATAACAAAATTTGAGTACAAACCATATCTAAAATCCTCAGAAAGCAACAAAACTTCTTGGAAACAATCTTGGGCAACAAAGTTGTAAGCAAATTTTTAAAGGACTTCTATGTCCGTAATTATGTTACTAGTATGTGGTTTATTTTCATTTTCTGCTATTTCTTCATCAAAAAAGCATGCATTTTAATTTTCGAGGAACTAGCATTGGTAGATGTTGAGCTGCAATTTTTGAAATTTTTATTACTATATCCATTTACACGAAATTGACACTCTCTATTTGCACTTATTCTACGTTTAGTTTTACCATTTTAAATGAAAAAAATTAATGTTTTCAGCAGTAAAAAAGGATTAAACAGAAACTTATAAAGAGCTGTGCAATGGCAAGCAAATGTAAACTAACAATAACACACTCTCTTTTCCTGCCAGATTCTGGATAAAAATATTAGTAAAAACCTGTTGCCAATTATATTTTTGGAGATTCTGAAAACTCAAATTCATATTTTAAAGTATATAAATTTCCTGTTATTGCATATTTAATCCAAACTTTAAAAAATAAAAATGTAAACAAACATTTTTTTCAACTTCCGGAATGCAGACTTCTATTTCCGGTTTCAAAAAGTAACTACCGAGTAAAATTCAAATCCCCATAACTTAGGTTCTAAGATAGAAACAAAATTTTAGCACCATTTTAAAGAAAAAGCTCAAATTTTAAAATAGTATCAAAAATCGAAAATTTTGGCGAAAATGACGTTTTGAAGGTGTACGAATACCTTAAGGAAGTGGTTCATAAGAGATTAAATTATTAGATTGGGGATCTAAGATAGATTGAATCAGATTTAGTTATCGGTTCATTAGACCTTGTTCACTTTGTCTAGGTCGCTTAGTCGTGTTTACTTAGAGTTATACATTGAGAATAGAGATGTCTCGCTTTATATATCACTCCTAGGGTTTCCTTTTGTAGTTTCACTTGTGATTGCTTAAGTGTGTTTGAAGAGGAATAAATTAATTGTTATTATGGAAGTTGCTAGGGATGCTTTGTTTCCCCTACACCTTTAGGTAGGCAAGACGGTGAGAGAAGGGACCGAATAGGCCGACCCCCCCTTCCCAATTTCTTACAATGTTTAGACTCCTCCCATATTAACAGTAGAAAAACTTTCACGCCCTCTAGCGGGTAGAACAATCTTCAGTGATGGCCACGCTTATGAACTGTATGGACGTACGTGTGTATGAGCTCTCCGATCCCTTTTAATTCTAATCTAAACGTTAATTATCTTGTTATGTATGTAAATGTTTGTTTTGTCAAATAAACGTATTTTAATTAACTAGTGGACTTAGTTAAGAACCCCTTCTCCCAACGTGTCCCTTTATTACTTTGAGTCACCCCTTATAACAATATATTTAACTGAAAGAAGAGTGTTGAAAAATTTTACGTCATGAATTTCGATCTTTAAATAACAACGTCACTTCAAATTCCCTCCTATGATAGAATCACCAATCAGTTGCTAAAGATATCTATCCCAATTTACTTCTCCATACAATATTTCATTTTTCCCCAAGAACTCTTGTTGTTAGTGGTAAAAACTTCAGAAAGGAAAAAAAGAGAGATAATCTTTGATTGTTTATGAAACGTCCCCCTTCATTCACGTGCAAAATCTTTACTTGTCTACTGTGAGGTTTACAAAAGCACTGCTGAAATAATTAAAGCTAAAATATAACTATATTTCTTGTATGACCTTGAATTTTACTGGTTTAGGAGCTGCAATTCGAAGGGTAGTTAGTGCCAGTTTTATGCAGTCGAAATACTCATTTATTAGAAATTTTCGAATTGCATGACAAATCGTTCATGGTAATTAAACTGGAATTGCTTTAGAGAAAATTTTAACTTTTTATCAGCTCGTGTGTCAGCAATGAACTACTTCTCAGATGGTGATCCTTCAAATTGACCCCTCTTCTTTTATGCATACATGGCATTAAAATGCAGACTGATTAATCGTTGTTGCTGAAAGTTTAAAAAAAATCTTTACGATTACTATTTTTTACTCAAACTTGTAGATTTACTTAAACTTACGTAACTTGTTCTACCCACATTGTCTATTGATCTAAGTTAAGGATGGGGGCCTTAGATAGAGTACGTGAAGGAGAAATAAAGTATCTTAATTCTCAATAATGAATAAAGATCAAAAAATTAATAGTGGCACAAAATTTCGAAGGTTAACTCAAAATTATCTTTTGCAGATCATGGTTTATATTTTTCATTTCATTAATTAATTGTAAATTAATTTTAGAAGGACATTTTTTATGTAATTGTTAACTGAACAGTTTCCGGTGCCATCTATTGGCAGGCATAAAAATTCACAAACCACACCCAATGTGTCTTGTAATTTTGAACCAAGATTAGATAATGAAGTTGACATCATATCCGGTATCCCACTTCCTACATCCACGCCACGCCTATTTTAAAAATTTTCCAGGCAGAATTAATAGATTTCAATCCCTCCATTGGATAGTTTTAAATTGTCGCTTCCGCAGCTAAAAAATGCGGTCATTGTAGCTAAATCAAGAAAAGTTTAGTAAACTATAAACCTAAAGAGAGAAAAATATAGTTATTGCGCTTTATTCTCATTACGTAAAACAGTTGAACTATTCTAAAATTTTACTTTGATTGATTCGCTATTAAAAATATTATATTCTGTAATTAAAAAATGTTAAATATTTACTTTCAGAAAAAAGTTTATATAAAGATTTATTTATCAATATAAATGTCACTTCACAGCAGGCTTATTTTACCAAGAAAAATTTAATTATTTATTTAATAAGCTAGCATTTAATTCCCAAAAGAGATTCATCTGTTGGAATAAATGAGCACTGAATCAATACTCATTATTGAGGCATGTCAATTATTATTACATAAATTGTGCTTCGAAAATAATTTTAAAAACTATTTCCAACTATTTGGTAAGTCGTGTCTACTTTGCACTTGAATAATTAATATCGGGACACTTTAGAAGCTGTAGGGCTCTCTCTGTCTTTATCTTATATCCTTCTTATAGGAAAGCTTTACATAATAATTAATGGAATTATTATTAGACAAAAATATAATTTGCTCTCTAAACAATCACAAATGAATCTTTTGTCAAATTATGTCAACATGAGTTTTACTGTTAATGGATATACTGAAAGGTATTTAGAGATTGGTTTTTCCAATAAATATTGCAATTGATATATAACACTGTTATATTTGAATATCACTTCTAAGTGTCTTAAGGAAAAGCCTATAATAGGGATAACGGGATTATTACGTTGTAGCACAATAAAAACGTTTCCGATATAAATTTTTTTGACAAAAATTCCACAACAATGTGCTGATAATAATCTTTGGAGTGTACTCATCAGTCAATGAAGTCTCCTGCAGATGGTTATATCAAATTTTAAACTATAACAAGACAAAATTTACTCGTCCCTTTTAGAGAAATATATTCAGAATTTTTCTTATGTATTATTCCACTATTTTTTTTAAAAAAATCTAACTATATATGAAAACAAATACGAAGAACCTAATAAATGTTTGTATACTGTGAAATTATCAAAAGTAATGATCAATTTCTGCCAAATTGACCAGAGATAAAATTATAACAAGTACACCATTTTAAATATTATGCAGATTTATAAAATTAAATGATAAATATATTTCTATTATTGTTTTTCCAAGAAGAAACTTCGTGTGAATTTCTAACGTATTTAACAGGATCCTCACACAAAATTAAATTTTGATAAGCAAGCGGAATAAAACCTATAAACCATAACAAAACTTCAATTACACGTACATATTAGAATCAAGCCATTGTATTAATTACAATAGTTTTGATAGATTCTTGCAATTTTGGGATACAATGACAACACAATAAGAAAGTAAGTGCTTTTTTTAAAAAGAAATCTTTAAAGCTAAACTCCCTTATCCTTAAGTGTTATCCGTGAAGAGGTAAACACAGATACAATTTTTGTATTGGTGGACTTATCATTTTAAATTAAACTTATTACAAAAAACGATAAACCATCAAATTGCAGTCATAGTTTTCATCCCAACAGACTTTTCATGCAATGTCCTCACATCAGGAAGCACACATAGTGTGTGTGTGTGTGTGTGCGTGCGTGCGTGCATGCGTGTGTGTGTGTGTGTGCGTGCGTGCGTGCGTGCGGCGTGTGTGTGTGTGTGTGTGTGTGTGTGTGTGTGTGTGTGTGTGTGTGTGTGTGTGTGTGTGTGTGTGTGTGTGTGTGTGTGTGTGTGTGTGTGTGAATGCATCATCTCACTCTTTTCTGACAAAGAAATTTTGTTCTACCATTCCGTAAAGACGGTCTTGTGATCACTTTACATGGTAGTCATAGTAGTCTTAAGGTGTACCTCGGCAAATTTAATCTTTGCCATTCCAAACTTTGTGTCTGAAATGTTGGTGATGAGCAAAATGTGAACATCTTATCCTTTTTTTACTCAAAATTTAAGGGAAAAAACCCTGAAATTCTAACTGCATGCTTTTAAAATCAACTAGCTTAATTTTTGTCAGCTTGTTTAAAGTAAAGCTTCATTGATATTATTTTGCAACTTCCTCTATTTGATTTTGTAACTTTTTCATCTCTCCGATTTTATAACTCTATTGTTTTGCTTATGTTACTTCACTATCTAGGTTTTGTTACTTGTTTAATTTAGTAATGTACTAGTTCAGCTTTATTTGTTTTTGTTATTTCATTTGTTTCGTAACATTTATTTTGTTCTTTATTCTTTATTTCATCAATTCCTACTATCAGTTCACACTCTCCATATATTTATCTTGTTCAAGTTTTCAATTGTTGATAAAATGCATTTTAAAGCATTTAATTGAGCTGAAATTTTATATACAGTAATTTAATTGTAATTAATAAAAATTTATTGATTTAAACTATATATTTAAAGAATTACAAATGCGGACTCGTTGGCATCATTTTTGGCAACTTGTGTCAAAACTTGAAAAGGTTTCTTTCTCACATTTTAAAGAGCTTGTGACGGTTCTATCCGCGACTATAGTAACTCCTTGGGGATTATTCTGGGGAAAAATATTTAATTCAACTAACTTTCGCCGATCAAGAAAGCGTGATTATGTAAATAAAGTATATTATATGAATTCTGTTTTCGCGAGTTTATGAGTTGGCACGTTGGAGTTGGCCAGTAGGAGTTAGCATGGAGTCTGTGAATTAGTTTGTTAGTTGAAGATTGAAACACAGGGGAATTAGTAAGAGGACTTGGAGTTGTCCAGGAAAAGATTATAGAGCGTAAATCCAACGACATTGATCGAGCCCGATAAAGATAACCTGCAAGTTTCCAGTGTAGGATCCGATGCATAAAGAGTACAGGTATCGTGAGCTTGATTAATTAGAAGTTAGCTTATTAGTGTGCGACGTAGTTATATCAGAGCATATTTAAGCTGTCTTAGATTCAGTTGAGGGTCTATAGTAGTATCCCCGTGTTATAGAATCTCACTTCTGCGCTCTACTATTTAATCACGTACCTTAGTTGGATTGTTATTGTGTCTGATTGATATTTAGTAACAATAAATTGATTAGATTGAAATCATGTCTGTGGGATCATTCAGTTTCTCCCGCACACCTAGCCGGGTTTCCAGGTAGACAAGGAATTTCAGAGACAAGCAGGAACCCACCACTATCACAAGCTCAATTGAGTTGAAATTTTCTATACACTATTGTTTTGGGTAACAATACGAGATAATTCAATTATAATTAATTATAATTAATTGAATTAAATTAATTATTTAAGTAATTACAGATACAGCCACGTTGGATTCATTTTTAGCGAATTGGATCAAAACTTTAAAAGATTTTTTTTTCTCACGTTTCAGAGTCTAAAATTTTTCATTCAGCTGAAATTTTATGTACGCGATTATTTTGGATGACAATACGATACTTTAGGGATAATTAATAAAAATTAATTTCCACTTAATGTTGTGATTCTGTCATATGTATGTACATATTTATTCTAATTGTAACTATTTAATAAAAAGTAGCTAAAATAATATTTTTTTTTATGTAAGTAGGAATTGACTTAAATTTTTTTTATATTACTTGTTCTATCTTATTTTGTTTTTTTCCCGTAAGCCCCGTGTGATACATGAGAAGCACGGGATTTATTTTATCTGTCTTCAATAAAATTGTTCTTAAAGCAAGATGCATTGAAGCCTTCCTTTTGATTTCAGACGCACAATTATTTATAACTTAAACATTTTCAAGAAACACATTTTTCAAGGCGATTTATCAAAAATAGATCACTTTACGACTTCTAGGTGAAGATATTATTGAAAAAGTAATATTTTTCTCTTCAGTGTTGACAAATTATTTTTGGACGAGTGACGCTTTTCCTTTCAACAAAAGTGAGCGATACTTATCGGAATTGATTAACTACTTACAGCCTAGACGACCTAGATCCAAACAGCTGATCCATCATTTCCCAATTGTCCGCTTACGACAATCCAAAGCAACAGCCAAGAATTTTAAACGTAGAGCTTAGCCTACGATTGGCTACGTCGTAGTAACTCTCCGTTTTTATATTCCATAAAAAAAGGGCTTTGTCGCAGTGGTTTGCGTCTTTTTCCGACAAAAGGTATTACCTCGTTCTCTCACGCAGCTTCTAGAGATGACGGTATTTCGCAGTGTTTCCTCTTTTTTTATGTTAATTTGACCATCTCTCTTTTTTTCCGGCATCATTTTTAGGTGTTTTAGAATGTTAAAGTAATGTAATTTTATTCAAAGACTTTTGTATAAAAAATGGAAGTTTAAAAACTCATTCAAAAATTTTTCATGTTTTTTTTTTTTTTTTTTTTTTTTGCGAGAAATATAAAATTGGAAGGTAGGGTGCACCATCGTTTATTCATGAAATTGTTAAAAAGGGTAAAAGAATGAAATAAAAACTCATGAAATTCTGAGCTGCCACTTAAAATATGCACAAAATAAATTTTTAACTTATCGGAATAGCTCTTCCTTTTTTTTAAATTTGTAACGGTTTTGTAACGGTCCTTAGTATATTTTCATGTAAATTAAATTTTAATGGAATGGAAATTGAGAATTAAGATATTGTTCTATTTGTATTTATTAATATTTAACTTTAAAAATGTTCTTAAAAATTCAAATATTTTGTAAAGTATTGGTGAATTTTTTCAAAATTTATTTCTTAGTAGTATTCAACTAAATATCATCATAAAAATAAATTCAATAAATCATTATTGCACCAAAATGTTATAACACAGTTTGAGAGTAATATTATATAAAAAAATATCCTTAATATGAGAGACACAGAAAGAGAAACGAAACATACATTAAGGTTCATTCAAAAATCTGTTTCAGAATTTAAAAACTTGTCTGTGTGGAAACGATGCTATCTAAAACATAGATGAAGGGGGAAATAAATATGTTAAGTACTGCCATAAGGGTAAAGAAGTTTAGGTATTTGATATTTTTTACGGTAAAAAGTCAAAATAATTTTAGTTAAAAAAAAACAGATAATTTTGTACTTCTCTTTGTTTTATTACGATGAGAACACACTAAATTATTACAAGAAAAACATTTGGTACATGTGAAAAGGCTTTCTTGTTATTGTATTTTAAGAAAAACCTGCCGTCGAAATGATAGGGCACAATAAGCTTGAAAAAGCTTGGATCAGACTAATTGGACGGTGCGAGGACAGACAGCCAGGGTTATGAAAAAGTGTAATGTACTTTATACTTTTCATTACTAAGTACTCAATTTCAATAATCGTCAATTTTGACTATTTATATTGTGGAAAAATAATTTGATTTTGAGTCTAAAATCATCTGTAACCAAAATTTTTTTTTTTCATTTTTTCGAAAATGTGTGGAAATATTTTGTTCTAAAATAAATTTTTTTTCACTTTTTTCCTACTATAATTTCCAAATCATAGAACATCTTTCCTTCATTAAGTTCCGAGATTAAGGGGGGGGGGGTAAGTAAAAAAAACGCCTCCATTGCTTTTAAAGCTCTTACTTGAAGGTGAAAAAGCCCTTGTAGTGCATTTTTGGCAATTTCCCGTCCATACAGAAAAATACGTGTGGTCGTTTTTCGAAGCATCTCTTGTTGAACGGGTGTAATAATGATTGTGTTTTTCCAGGTTTCAGTTTTCGAGAGTTTGAAGGAAAACAAGCCATACTCACAAAACAACACAATTTATTTACTATTCTCAGCACCGGTACAAATTCAACAACCCAAGTTAAGAAATGCGCCAATTGATACATATGGGAGCAATAGCGAAGTAGACGAGATAATTGAAGATGTAATAATAAATCGAATCACTTACACTTAGTACTTCCAGACAATACACCTTCTTATATTTGAAGATAATTTGTAAAGTAATCCAATCCAAACTGACAGAATCCAATTTCATAATTAATTGACCAAATCGTCAAGCTTAATCTTAATCAAATAATCTAGGAAGTGCTTTTGTCTAGCTTACATTACGTTAATCTTTACTGCTAACCCTTTAGCTTCTTACCTCTCTCTCGAGAACCCGAAAACTAATTCTTAACTACATGACATAATTTACATATATCGTGTCTTTTTCGGCTGAAAATAAGTTTTCAATAAAAAAATATTTAAAGAAAGTAATTCCCCAAAAAGAGATAGGAAAAACGTGGACAGACCCGCGCGTTTCATGGGATTATACGTATATAAGTTTATATTTTTTCATAACCGTATCAACCGTATGAAATATTATACAGTTAATATTTTTCATCCATCTAACCGAGATCCACCCTATTGCTCAACTAACACACACACACAAACCTGGTTTACAATATTTCTCTCTCTCTCTTCCGCATGGTCTTCATTACAATATTTCTCTCTCTCTCTTCCGCATGGTCTTCATTACAATTTAACTCTTCTTCAGTCTTTCCCATAATTTCCTACGATGAACTTACCTTAATTCATAATCTATTGCAAGAAGCTTCAGGAAATAAAAGAGTGCTTTTTGAATCGAAAAACACTATATTAAATGACATAGTAAAAACGAGAAAGAACCATATATCATTATGAAATTAAATATTTTATCTAGGAACTTTTGTTTTTCTTAGATGAAGCTTAAAATAGATTTTAGCTCAAGTTTTAATTAAATAACTCTTCCAAATTTCAAAAATTGATTTTTTTTAAAGAATTTGTTTCTTTTTCTTTCTTTATATTATTTTAACCAAAATTTTCTTCTTTTTTTTTTATCAGAAACAAATTTAATTGTTTGTTCATTTAAAACGCATGGGGAAAAAGTCCAAGAATAATATACACCAATGTTTCTCAAACTGTGGGGAAAGCTTCTTAGAGGGACGTGATATCCCTACATAGGGGGAAAGAGCATTTCGAACATTGTCGAAAATAAGATTTAAAATAAATATTAACTCACTGAAAGGAAACAAAATAAAATGCATTCTGACATAATAAAAAGTAAAATGTATTACACTGATATATTATAGTACGAGTACTGTAGAATGTTTTTGATAATTAATTTATCAATAGTAAAATAAAAAGGAGTTTACTTATTACTATTGCCTCCCATTGGCATGTTATATGCAAAATTTATTACTTACCTTAATTATTTGAATTGTTTTTAATTAAAGTTGCATTTTGTAGTTATACTTAAAAATACATTTTTATTGCATTCTATAAATTGTTATTTTAGGGGTGGGGGTGATGAAAATTCTAACTGAAAGTTGGGTCGCAAATATTTTTTTTTATTTCCAATGGCCAGGGTTACAACAGACTACTAAACCACAAAGGAGTAGGAACTAAACAGACAAAAAAAAAGTAGAAAATAAAAACTTGGCGAAACAAGTCTATGAACCCAATAAGTCCCTAGCTTGCCAATAAAGATCGCTCAAAGAGGAGCCCTTTGTCGTAGTCTCTCGCTACCTCTAAGATTATCAACTCCCCTTCGGTTATTACCTGAATTTGGATGTATTGAATTCATAATAAATCACTACTTATTTTAACAAATCAATCTTATTAATTGACCTTTCTTAAATAAGAGATTACACAAATACTATTCAATTTTAAGAACAATAAAACACAGTGGAGAATGAGAAGGATTCAATAATCATGAACGACGGAATCCTATCTGAGTCTACGAAGGGACGATGCGTACAATTACAGCTACACACTTATACTTAATTGGAACAAATCAAACTAACCTGATTCCTTATGTTATGGCAGGTTCGTCTAGCTGCTTCCTTAATATCTTGATTGGATCCCTTTAATAAGCGACTTCTTTCTCTGCTATTTCGCAGTTCTTTTATGAACTAAATTTATCCACAACGTTACAATAGACTCTACTCACAACGTCTATGTTTACACTTGAAAAAACACTTTCTCATTTCATTTCATTCTCCACTCTCTTCATTTCATTCCCCCTTTCTAACTCGCTAAATTCGAACTTATATAAAATATCTCATTTGCATAAATCACGTTTTGGCTCCCGGTGGAGATTGGTTGAAATAAATAAAATATTAAAGAGTACGAGGAGGTTAGTGAAACGTGTAAGAACCCGTCACACCTTTAGTGCTGAGCAGCGGTGAATGTGGTCAGCACCCATGTCCTCCTAAATATCGCAGCGGGTAGAAAGGAGTCTGTGCAACATGAATTCGATGAAGATGTTTGAGGAGACAGTCGTGTCCAGTATCTAGGCAAAACTCGGCAACTGCTTTACGTCTTGGCCACATGGGAAGATCTTTAAGATTATTCCACCAGATCTTGTTGGAATTTCTCTCTGAGTATTGAAGTGAAGTGAGATTTTTCATCTTTTTCTTAATAATGCCCTTGGTACTTGTAAAAGGAACAGCTTTCCTTGTTGTCTGTTGATTGGAAGCTCCCTTCTTTGCTAGGAGGCCCACAAATTCAAGACCAGTTACACCATAGTGTCCAGGGATCCACTGCAAAACAATTTGCTTAGAGTACTCAGTCAGACTCTGCAGTAGTTTTTTACAGTCAAGAATGTTAGAGGAGACAGGAGTAGAATTTGGGGTCACAAATATTGAAAGTTTAAAAAGAACTGAATGAAATGTAAACTGTAGACGGGCTTAAACATTAAAAATGTAATTATTCCAAACTAAGGAATTAGATACATTAAGCTATTGAAAAAGCTGCTAAATTTTTTAAATATCAAAAGATCTCTGATAAACGTATTTTATAAATCTATATAATCCAATATACAATTTTCTGGGACTTAAAAAAACAATTTCATTGGATCGATTATTTTTCCTCATATATTTTAAGATTGAATGTCCTTGTGAATTTTCTTCATATATTTTAAGGATTTGTTAAGTGAATATTTTAATGCAAAGAACAATTTTTTCAAGTAATTGAAACAATCTAACAAAAAGGATTGTACACCACGTATTTTTCTATTTCATAAATGCACATTAATGTATTGAAAAATAATAATTAAAAATGATTATTTGCCAATATTTCGATCTAATAATCTAAGAAAACAATATTGCAATATTTATATTAGAATTGGTTCTGACTTTCTTTTCTTGACGTTTTTAATTTTTGCTGTAATGTATTTTTAAATACATACTTATAAATATTAAATGCTTAAGAACTCTTATATTAATTGAATGACTGGGATTTTGTTTTCATTTATTTCTAATTTGGCTGCAGAATTCAATTATCTAAATAGTTTTCGTAGCTCTAGGCTTTTTGTTTGTATCCGCACTAATATGTTTCTTTTTATTTCTTTTTTTTGGTGAAATAATCAATATATTGGTTTTTCTACGAAGTATTGAGCAAATAGTTAAAGATCTAATGATGAAGGGAAAATTGGTTTGATATTTGAGAAAGTTCATAGTTATTGATCACTGCAAGCTACTGTCCCTTATAAATGTTTCACGAACCTATATCTTGAAAATCTGTTGGAGATCATACGCTTTTATGAATCAAAAAATTATATTTTCGAGCAATATATATATTCTTTGGAACAGATTTATTAAAAAGCTTGTCCTTGACAACTCCAAAGTTTAAAAAGGCTTGTAAGAAAATATCGTAACAATTACTATATTAAGATATGAAATTTATATATCTTTTCCTTTAGGGTCTCCGGGTGTTAATTTTGTCTCGAAGGGTGAAAATATAAACAATTTTCAAACAGGTATACTTCTTTTAAATTAAAATGAATTAATTTGAATCGTTTACACATTAATTACAAAGGATTATGGTTCTTTTAAATTAAAATGAATTAATTTGAATCGTTTACACATTAATTACAAAGGATTATGGTTCTTTTAAATTAAAATGAATTAATTTGAATCTTTTACACATTAATTACAAAGGATTATGGTTTCAAAAAAGTACAAAATGTTTAAAATATAATCATAATTTAAAATATTATAAGCATATGCAAATAAGAAATAATTTTGTAATAAATATTAAGTAATTTTTGCGTGGCGATGCTATTTTCTAAAATATAAATGCTAAATATATTTTAGAAAATAGGTAATGCCTTTGGCCATTTGGTAATGCCTTTGCTATATAAAACTTTATAGAATTATAAAACGTATCATACTCTTTGAACTCTACTAATTTAAGAATAATATATCTTTTGTATTTCAAAATGTTTGAAAAATATCAAAGTTTTTTTTTTAAATTTTAAAATGTAATTTTTTAATTTTTAAAAAGTACAATTTATTATTCTATTATTTGCAGTGTAATAAGGATACATTTAACTTTATAAATCAACTTATTGCTAGTAATTACAGCTACTATTTTAGAAAATAACAAGCGCAACGTAAATCTAAATTAATATTTCTTAAGAAAATATTTCTTATCTTCATATATTTTTAATTTTTAAAATTATTATTATATTTTAACATTTTACGCTTTTCTGATGCCTTATTCCTTCATAAATAAAGTATACAAGATTCGAATTATTTCATTTTAATTTTAAAGAGGTATATATTTGAATCTTGTTTATATTTTCATCTCTCTAGAGAAAGTTAACACCCCTGAGACCTCTTAAATTCTTAGATAATGTAACAGACAGTTTAATTGTATAGATAAATTTCCTCACACGAAATCACATTAATGCTATTTAATTGCTTTTAATAAAAGCATGTCGAGCATAAAGCTCGGCATAGAAAAAATATGCGTTGATCATTGAAATAAAAATTTGAAAATCTGTACCATTGTAATGGGCTTATTAGCGTTAGTCCTCTCGGGGGAATAACTTTCTTTAAATATTATTCAATTAAAAACTTCCTCCCGAAAAAGAAGACACGGGCTATGCAAATTATGTCATGTATTTAAGTAATATCTTTCGGGTTCGAGTAAAGGAGAGAGAGGTTAGAAGCTAAAGGATAGCAGGAAGATTAACGTAAGATAAAGTAAAACTATACAAGAACACTTCGTAGATTATTTGATTAATATTAAGATTGATGATTTAGTCAATTAGTTGTTAAATTGGATTCTGTTGGTTTGGATTGGATTATTTTACAAATTATTTTCAAATATAGGAAGATGTATTGCCTGGAAGGGCTAAGTGTAAGTGATCCATTTTATTATTTTAACTCCAATTACCTCGTCTACTTCGCTATTGCTCCCATATTTATCAGTTGGTGCATTTCTTAACTTGGTTTGTTAAATTTGTGTCGTTGGTAAATATAGTAAATAAATTGTGTTGTTTTGACTATGGCTAGTTTTCCTTCTAGCTTTCACATACTAATGGATGGGGTAGCCCATCCATTACACCATGATTTATACACTCACTTCCAAAAGTTAAGCACGAAGGTGTAAAATGCAAAAAAATCAACAAATACTGCTTTTATTGACACAACATTTGGCAGTAAAGTAGCATATATATTTATACACTAGCTGTACCCTGCCACACTTTGCTGTGGCTCAGTCAGGTTAAAAAGAAAGCACGTGTTTTCAGTATATTTAAATATTTGCAATAGAGGTATGATTTTCCATACAAAAAATGTATAGATATACACAAAACTTTACTTAACTGATATCATTTGTAATTTGTTAACCAAACACTTGAAGTTATTGCAACTTATTTTTGTCCTTATGTTATGAACCTAAATTTATTTACATTGTATTCATAGTGGAGACCTCAAGTTTAAAGATAAACTTTAAATGGCTCTACTCTGGATTCCTCGAAGGTAATGGGTGAGTTTTACAATGCTTATGGATATTTCTGTTAAATCAGAGGTGTGTTAACAAATGCACATTTCTCCAAACAATATCATTTGGAAACATGAATTGTATTTCCTGATGTTACATAGGAAATGTTTTGATTATGCAGTATATCTAGCAAGCAAAGTTTTTAATGGCTCTCGTGGTTTTCCAAGTTGAGGCAGTTTAATTTTTCCAGTGGTACAAAACATTCCTTTTGTTTCTCCCTTAAAATACAGAGCATTGCAATAAGGATACACTTCAGTCATTGTACTAATGAGAAAATGGTGGCTCAACCTATAATCTTCCACTGGGTTGTACCAGAATGTAAGGTGACTGTTATTGTGTGATTGCTCATCACAAAATCATGTTTGATGCTGATGTGCTGTTTCTGGTTGACCCTTCGCAGCCTACTGTCTTCCTTTTGTCCTTTTGTTGAGAACAGAGCAGATCTGATGTTGAAAACATGAATGCTGTGCTCGTAAATGTGCATCCTCAAGCCTGGCTGCCTGTTGCTCTGCTGCGCCCTCAGCATCTGTTTATGCCATTCTTTGTCTGCTTTTCTCGTTTGCTGATGCCCGTTCTTCCTCAGTTTGATGTGCAATTACACTCATTGCACTGTTTTTGCCTTGTGAGTATGACAATTTAAATTTGATTTCCTGCAAGGCATTATTTTTATGTAGTGTAGCTGACTGACTGCACTTAACAAAGAAAAAAAATTTTAAACAAAAACCTATAAAATTTTAAAACATTAAAAAAAGGAAAAATCAGACAAAAAGAAAGGGAAAAAATTCAAAAATGCTAATGAAATATTTAATTTCTATTGTACATCAATTGTCACAGTTCATTTCCAACGCAATGAGGGGCTGAAGAAATTTTCAGTCAGATATGCAAGAAAAATTCAAATATAAACACAGATTTCGCAGCAAAAATCCACGACAAAGTATTGATGGAAGATTTTTGCAATTCACTATTTGATTAGCATTAGCAGTTGTTATTAACAAATTTAAGAGCCTATCCTTAAAGCAAAGGGGCTTATATCTAGACACAGACTGCTTCACACATGGACAATTATTTGGTGTCTGGGTATTTAAATATTAGCATCACTGCACAACCAAATTGCCCCCATGCAAATCACACCATTTTCCAACCAAATCTGATTTTTTTCCATGAAAAATGTTAGAATCTTTATTGTTTAGATATTAAGGTGCAATACGCATGGCACCAATTTTGTTACGGTGATGCTAATACATAAGTACCGTTGGGGGTGTGTTCCAGAGCAGCAGCAGTCACTAATTTTTATGGTCCACTGAAAAATTGAGATATTATTTACCCTTTTGTGAAGATTCAGTTTAAAAAAAGATGAGCAACAAAAAACATATTATGGATTATACTTTAATAAAAACTTTTAGTTACCCCTTTTAGCAAATTTCCTGAGTTTAGTAATTTTTTCATTTTCCATCGAAACTTGAAAGTCAACTTGGGTAACCATAGTAAATTGATGGCAAAACACTTCAGTCTGTTGATTGTCGGTTTGTTATTGCTTTTCATGAAATTTATTTTCAGGTGTATGCAAATGTAAATAGACGTAAATGTAGCTTTAGTGGTCTGCCATACTTATAAAGTTATCACTGAGTGGTTCATGGAGTGTTGAAGGTTGGCAACTGCTGTTCTAGAGTAGGCACACCAGACAATTTTTGTATCTTCACAGACAATGAATCAACACAAATTGTCTACCCATAAGCATTGTAAAATTAACCCTTTGACCTCAAGAAGAGCCATTTTAAATTTATTTTCAAACTTGGCACCTCCCCACAATGTAAATAATTTTAGATTCATAACATAAGAACAAAAATACCATATAACTTGGAGTATTCTGTTAACAAATTACAAATGAAATCTGTTTATAGAAAAGTTTTGTTTATGTATATTCACACATATTTTTTTTATAACAAAAAAGTCATACCTCAAGTGCAAGAGGTTAAAAATATTAGAAATGTATGCTTTTTCTTTTCTTTCCTTTAAACCAGACTGAGCAACAGGAATGCGTGACTGGGTACAGCTGCCTATAACAGACTTAAATGTTAAAAAATTATAAAAAATAAATTAAAGTTCAATATTTTGATGAAATCACCAAAAACAGTTCCAACCAAAGGTACTTAGGTACTATTGCAACCCCGATTTTGTATGTGTCGTTACATGGTGAAATGGCAACCATGTGCTTCCTTTCATACAATGTTGCCAATACAGTTGCGATATGTAAATACCAAAACAAACATCAGAAAATCTTAATTTTCCCATTTGTATTTTACAGTAACATCAAATAAAATTTTGAAATCACACAAAATAGATCCTTTTTGAGTATAATGTTATTCCCCCAACTTTTAGAAATTTCAACAACTATTTAGTGGAAAAATTTCCAGTCATGCAAAAAAATATTATTATTGTTATTATCGCTCCAAACAGGTCAATTTCACAATATAGTTTGAATTCAAAAAAAGATTAATTGACAGAACAGAATTCTCACCAATTGCACTGAGAAATAAGAAAAACAAACTAAATGAAGAATAATTAAAAAATAAACTATACTCACACAAAATTAACGCTATCATAAAAGACACAGCTCAATAGCAATGCAATGCATCACAAAATAATTAAGGTGACTGTCTACATTCAAAATGTAACAGACACCTGGAAGTATTATTAATGACGCAAATAACATAACAATATAAAATCAAATTTGTGCATTGTTTGCAATCATATATTAATCATGCCTGCTCTCCAACAGAGTTAGGGAAGAAATATAAATCGCACACGGTTAAAGATATTTTGCATTGAATACGCAAGGAAAATTCAAATAAAAACATGGATTTCATAAATTTTCGACAACGCGTTTAAAATAATTGAAGATTTTTACAATTTTCAATCGTTATCAACAAAGTTCTAGGCATATCTTTAAAATTGAGTGGCTTAAATCAAGACATGGATAATTCTCACAATGGCAATTATTTGTGTTCTAGAATAAGCAGACCAAACAATCATTTCTGTATTTGCACAGAAAATGAAGCAACACAAAACATTGTCTACCCAGAAGCATTATAAAATTAACGCTCACGGACTCCAGAGCAGAACCTTTTCATCAAATTTTAGTATATTTTATTTGTATACGATAGTTTTTTTATTCACATTTATAAAGTAATTTTTTATCCTTCTGCTTAACACTACCCTTCATTTATATGTTCTTGACTATTTTATGAACTTATTAATGTATTTTTTAAACTATTTGTTACTAACATATTATCGCAGCCTATTGGCGACATTATTTCAAACGAAGCACCTGGCTGCCAATTCAGCACATACAATACATAGGAAATAGGAGCTGGCGAGTTAATAATAGAATGGTTAATTGTTGGGATAATATGCAAGTACCATTTTTTCTGATATATATTAATGATTCACATTTAGTTTGTTCATGGTTCTTTACTATATATTTTTCTGATTCACATGTTTTTGTTGAAAATTTTTATTAGGATACTTTCTTTGGTACTCGAGTATTATCACAACCTATTGGCGACATTATATGAAACGAAGCACCTGGTTGAAAATTAAAAACATATGACACATAGAAAATCGAGGATGCCAACTTGGCGAGTTATAATAGAGTTGGCGATTGCTGCTATAATACACCCTTATGGCATACTTTGTTGTGCATCAGTCTTTCTAACCTGACTGAGCGACAGCAACATGTGGTACAGCTACTTATAGAATAAAATTGAATCATAAAAAAATATCAAAAATAAAAAACAGCTCACTAATTTGATTAAATCAATATAAATTTCCATACAAACACAAAATATACATCACAAAATCTTTATTTCGTATTTCAGACATCAAATTAAATTGTCAAAAACAGATTAAAAAAACATATTTAAGAACAATACCATTCGATTCATTTCGCCAAATTAAGACATCAGGAAGTGCAAAAAAATATTTTTGCGAGGTCCTTTCATTTGCGGTGCATGATCGGCGGGAAAAAAAAACACGTAAGTACTAAAATATATATAAAAAAATTAAACATTCAGTGAAAAAAGAATTACTGGAGAGAAAGATAAAATAGAATGAAATTAATATTATGAATATTAGCAGCGCCTATCTAAAGCAAATAACGGAAACAGAAATTCAATACTAACGTTAATTGCAGAAGAACTAAACCCCTTTATCAGTTCGAAAAGTTTTGATCTGTAAAAATAATTATAACAAATAATATAACCAAAACTAATAAATAAAATCTGCATGAAATTACTGAAAAAGTAAGTCGTAATTTGTAAGCAAAATCATAAACATCCCGCCATAATACTATCGAATGTTGCTAACACTGCAAAACAAAATTTTAGTTGTTAAAAGAATAATCATTAAAAAAATGATTTATTCGAAAAATAATCCTAATTAAGAATTAAAGAACAAAAAAATTGAGAAATATTGCAATCGATAACCATAATTACAATAAAAATATCTAATAATCCCGAAAAAACTGTATGTAAAGTATAAATTTTCGTATTCAGTGAGAAACACATCATATGACGTCATAACACCCAAAAATCACTTAAAAATTAAATTTCAAAAACTTTAGAGTTAATTACGAAATAATGAGTACATAAGAACCCGTCCGGATTCAAGTTCAACGTTATGTCAAAATTTCAGAGGGAATTCTCCAGTAGTTTCGGAGATCAGTGGCTTTGAACAAATACACATTACATTTTTATTTATATAGATAAAACAAAATCAATAATTATATACAGAAATGAAAACAAAATTAAATTTTTGTAAGTTATCAGATAATGTCATACTGGAGACTTAAACAGAATTATGTATGTAAGAAAATAAACAGCATAAAATGGAAAAAAGGACATTAATAGAGTATGTGATCCCCCCCCCTCATCTGTATGCAAAGTTTACACCGTCTGACCATGCTTTCAATTAGGTCTTCAACCACCGCATAATTAAGCAATCTTCTTGTAGAGCAGTTTCCAGCTCAATAAGAGTGACTGGAAGTGAGAAACGTGAAGATACAGCACGGCCGATAGCATTCTAAAGATTTCCAATGGGATTAAGGTCAGGCGAATATACTGGCCACGCCATACGCGCAATCCCTTCACTCTCCAGGTAGTCATCGACGATGTCAGCTCTATGGAGACGTGAGTTATCGTCCATTAAAACAAAAGCACTGCTGCAGCGTACAATCTCTCAATGGGTTCTAGGACTTCATCTCGATACCGAACAGCCGTCATAAAACCCCGTTTAAAGATCTGCAGGTCGGTGCGGTATCCTAATGAAATCCCAGCCCACACCATAATGCTTCCGCCTCGGAATGCGTGATGTTCGGTGATGTTTTAGGGATGATTGCGTATTCTTTGTTTACGCCATATCCTTATACGCTTGTCATCTGGCTCCAGAGCAAATCGTGACTCATCAGTAAACATGGCATTACTCCAGTCAGATACAGTCCAATTGCTTTGTTCCCGGCACCACTTTAATCGTGCCCCTCTTGATTGGACGGATAGAGGAACACAAACTAGAGGTACCCGGGCATACAGTCCATTCATATGTATTCTTCGGCGTACAGTAGCTTCAGATATAGCCTTACCAATGGACGCTGTAACCATAGATGCCACACGTGTGGAGGTCGCTCTGCGATTCTGCTTGGCTACAATAGCAATATATCGATCTTCCACGACTGTTGTAACCCTTGGGCGACCGCCTACGGGCCTTCGGACATCTGTCTGTGTGGTTTGGAATTGTTTCCATAAACGTGAAATTACAGAATGATGAAAGCCGAAGAAAAGAGCAACATCTGTGATCGACTGTCCTGCTTCAATGCGCCCCACAGCACGCCAGCCCTCAGAATCTTCCATTCGTTTTCTAGAAGTCATAGAAGCACGTATGTCTTGAAAACAAATTGTACGAAAGTCTTAAACACCTTCTATCAGCACTTACAATCAACTTCTGTAACCCTTCATAAAGCTGGCTTCTTATAAGACTGCCCTTTTTGCATATTTCTTGACATGAAAGCACGATTGGCTGTTACCTAACATATTTGCATATTTCGATCTACCTCTGCAGCGAATTGCGTCCTCTTCAATTATGATTGGCTTCCGGAAATTAGCATTTTCCTCTCCGTGCTTAACTTTTGGAAGTGAGTGTGTATATAATGATAAATGTTAAGTAGTCAACATATGCCGCATTACAACTAGTAAATTGAACCTTAAAGAATCCGTCTAGTTTTAAAAATATGATTGTAATTCTTTAATTCTATTTTAATTCAATTTTTTTAAAAAAACTATTGAAAGAAATACACAATAGAGAGCAAAAGTTAAGGAATACATTTTTTGCAAGGATTTTGTGAAAACTTTTTAAGTAATTCCAGTAAAAATTGGAATGAAAATACTTGAAAGTATTACTAAAAATATTATAATAATAATAATAATAATAATAGTACTTGCTGAGGATCACTTTCTGTTCATGAAAACACTGTGACCTAGAAATAATGTCGCAAGAGGGCCCTTGTGGAGTTTTAAATATGAGGTACAGTCGCTCTTACAGCAATTCATCTGCTCCAATAAATTCCACTCCTCCACCAAGTTTTTTCTTAGCTTCAGGAGTATTCTGGAAGGTTGTCGGAGATCTGAAATAGCTCAATGAAGAGTATCCCACACATTCTTTGTAGAACAATGGTTCTCAAACTTTCATTATTAGCGAGCCAACTTTCAATCAGAACTTTCATCGCCCCCTCCCTCCCCTGCTAAAATATCGATGCTTTGAATGCAATAATAATGCTTTAAGACCTAAAGCTACAGCACAACTTTAATTATAAACCGTATAAAAATTATCAAGATGAGTATTAAATTTGGTAAAAAAATTTTGTATCTGACAAGCCTATGGGACTCACTAGTAATTACTAAAGTAAATTAATAATTTTTAAAGTAATATTTAAATTTTGTCTTTTTAATATGCTTTTCCTTCGCCCCCCCCCCTCACGTAAGTTTATCACGCCTTCCTAGGGGTGGGTGCTCCACAGTTTGAGAAACGCTGTTGTAGGATTTAGATCTGGAGATTTTGCTGCCCAGTGGTAACATCATTCGAGTATCTTTACTTTCAAGCTTCCAATTGAACCATATGTGGATGAGTATCATTCTCCATTATAATGATCTAGGTACCAATTCTTCCTGAGAAAAGCGTCACACATGCTCTAAGACCTCATCCCTATGTCTCAGAAGAGTCGAGGTACCTCTCTAAAAGATGGGCAGCTCTATGTACCCTTCCAATATTCCACTGACCTAGACCATAAAACTGCCACCTCTGTTAGGTCCATTTCTATGATGTTAGAGAAAGTATATCGGATCCATAATTCTCTCTCTATAAAAGGAACCGGTCAGAAATCAGTGTTCAGACTGAATCTCAACATATTAATGAAAACACCTTCTCAGACTGGTTGTCCAGTGAATCGGAATTTGTGTTCGATCTAAACCACAGGTCCCTTGACGTAAAGTCTTGTTCTATTAAACCTTTGGTAAACATTATATCTCGATACTGAGGTACCAAAAGCAGCAATTAGCTCATCTGTGAGTAGAGCTGTATCTATCCCATTGCATTGTGCAGCTAAGGCCCAGTATTGTGGTAAGGCAGCGTTTCTCAAACTGTGGGACGCGACTCCCTGGGGGTCGTGATAATTTTACAAAGAGTTGCGAGAATATTAAAAACTCGACAATAAAGTATTATTTAAAAAAATATTTTAATTTACTGAAGGAAACAAATTAAAATACATTCCGAAGTAATTAGAAATAAAATACACATTTACACTATTACTGCAGTGCTGACACTTATAAATGTATCAGTACTGCATAATGTAATTGATGATTAATTTATGAATACTATAAATTAAAATATAATTTAATAATTATTAGTGCCTCCCATGGGCTTGCCATATACAAAATTATGTGCTCAATATAATACTTATCTTGATAATTTGGAAGGTTCATATTTGAAGTTGTGTTGTAGCGTTAGGTTCTACTATTATTTCATTCAATGTATTGTTATTTTAATGTGGAAAAAATGAAAGCTCTCATTGAAAGTTGGGTTGCAAATATTGAAAGTTTGAGGAGCATTGCTTTAGGACTTGTGGTTGCACTTAGGATAAATGTTACTGGTTTCTGGCATATTGCTCTAATATCCTGGAACTGATTTCATTACCTAGAAACGATTTCTGGATGCATTGAGTTCTCCTGCTACCTCTACTTAGGATTGGCCTTCCCAGAAATCGACCAGCTCTTCTCCATTGAACATCTAGATATTGTGTTTGTGCCATTGTTTGCTAATGTAGCAAAAATAATCTAAGCCCTTTAGAAACACGATTAAAACTAATACCTCACAGTGAAATGTGCAAACTACCTATAATTTCAGTTTTCGTAATTTACTTGAAATAAAAAACAAAGAACGAATAATTGGAAAAAATTATTTTAAAAAGCACATTTTCTTGAACATGTTTACCAATTTTCACTGAAAACGGTTCAGTGTTTTGTGAAAAATTCTAGAAAATGTCTTTGTCCCTAACTTTTCTATTCTAGTGTAACTAAGGAGATTGTAACTGAAGTAGTATTAATATGGAAAGAGACCGAAAATTAATGGAACATTCTGCGAGGCTCAGATTTTGGTTAGTAAACAATTCCATCTTAAATATTCTTATGTAAATACAATATCTCGAGCTTGGGAAACTCTTTCACGGTAGGAGAATATTAGACATAAATTGCTAAAATCTCTAACTTTATTTAAATCTTCATGAAACTCTGTGTGTGAATAATATTCTTCAATGAACTAATATGTTTGGGAAAAATATCCACAAATTTTTTTCCATCTTTTTTTTCTCTCAAAACAAAATATGTCCCTGCATTTTTAAAAATTTAAAGTAATGCCTTTAATAAAATTGCTATTAATTTGTAAGCACAAAATAAAAATAAAAGTTTTTTTCTTTTAAATTTGATCATTAGCAAAAAAAAAAAAAAAACTGTGAGTATGCACTGTACTTTTTTTATGAAAAAATAATACTTCAAATTAATTATCAGTCGCATAAATTTAAATAAGAAATTAAAATAACATAGCAACTATATCGGTTTATTTTAGTTGATAAAATATATGCTTGTTGAGATTTGTGGTTCTCAGAATTTTAAAAAATCAAAAAAAAATTTTTTTTTAAAAATGAATATAAAGAAATGAAAAGCAATTAATAATAAGGTTATTAAAAAATGCTTTATATGAGTGAACAACCAATTGAGTATTTCTCAACGCTGATGATAGATAATTGCTATATACTTATTTTGTTAATTAGACATGTTTTTCGTAATTTTTTTAAATAAATAAGTTTTTTTTTCTACGTGCCTCTCGAGTCTTCTTCATTTAATTGTATTTGATACGATTGCATAAATCCCTATACTTAAGTTTCCTGTGCTTTAATTTTAGTAATTAGAGTTCTTTACTCAACGTTTTTTGCACTTGAAATTGCAAAAAAACTGATAATTGGGGGGAAAGTTATTAATTTCAATAGTTATTCTTGTTTTTGCCATAATTATTTTAAGTTATATATGTATATTATTTTCAAGAAGTATCCTTTCAATGTACAAGGTGACCATAATAAGAGTTCCACTTTCGAAGTGCTGTAAAAGAGAAAAAAAACCACTGGTCAGAATAATTTCAAAATTGAATTGAATATGCTTGAAAAATAGGAAAATAATATGACAGAAAAATTCAAAAGTTTATCAACAGATGTCGCTGTAAGATGCAAAATGAAGCTTCTCAGCGCATTGCAAAGCCACTGATACAACTTCTTAAGACATATTTCGAAAACGGTAGAGCAGTGATCTTCGAACTTTTTCAACTCACGGAACCTTTAGAACTTGAAGGTACTTTTATGCAACCCCTAAAACTGGTAAATGATTTTGTGGAGCCCCATTCCTACATACGTCGAAAATTGTATCTCAAAATAATATAAAGTAGATCTACATGTTAACGGCACTTTGTGTGTAAAGGCAATTAAATATAGTTTGAAAAAAACTAAAAAACACGCATTTATACTGAATCGAACTAAAAAGCAAAAAAATAATTCTTAATAAAGAATAAAATGATTAACAAGAAAATGAATGTCATTGTGGTAAAAGCGTGGGGTGCTTTGTACTACATTTTTACACTAATTCAGCTTTTCGGAATAGAAGTTAAAAATTATGACAATTCATACATTTATAGAACACCCCACGCTTTTACCCCAATGATATTCATTTTCTTGTTAATCATTTTATTCTTTATTAAGAATTATTTTTTTGCTTTTTAGTTCGATTCAGTATAAAAGCGTGTTTTTTAGTTTTTTTTCAAACTATAATTTATTTTTCATTTTTTTAGTTCGAACTACAATAAAAGCGTGTTTTTTTTAGTTTTTTAAACTATCATTTATTTATTGTTAAATTTATCCTTGAGTTTGATATTTGAAGCTGGAATTACGTGGCTGTAGAATTAGTCTTGCTCTTCAATGGATATTAATTAACGGGTCTGAAGTGTATTTATTCTCTCTATTTACGAGGCCTTGAATGAGTCCCGTATCGTTATATTAGATTCCGTCTCTTTTGAACAGGTCAAACAAATAAAATTGTGTAAAGAAGAAAAAGTTCGAATTTAAAAAAATTTTAATGTACCATGTTTTTATATAACGGACTAAAAATTATAAAATTCCTCCTTATCGTTTTTGTTTTCTTTTTTAACAATTTCATGCATTGTTATCCACTTCTCATCTATGGTCCAAATTTCAAGTCTAGCTCCTAGGAAGTCACACAGTTTAAAATCAATTACAAAATTCCACCCAAACAGTCATTAAAGAAAGCGAGTTAATAAAAGCATGGTAATATCAAGTGTCAATCATTTCTTCACCTTTTAAACGTGTTCCTTTCATGTTAATTCGTATCATCACTTCTAAACGTATTCCTTTATAAAAAATATATATATTTAGCACTTAGAACGCAAATTATTTTTTTTCACACACATGCACGAGCCTTTTGTTTTTTGTTTTTTTTTCATTTTCAGAAGAATGTTTATATTATGCTTGGAAATTGCTAACACCCACCCACCCTCCAATTTCTCAGATACAAAAAGCGTTTTTTTTTATTTATTTCTATTAACCGCAAGCATTTTATGCTTGCATAAAATTAGCTTTAAACAGTTGCTTTAGGGTTACACCTTATTCTTTAGTCTCTAGATCTGAAATAAGTCGCCAAATCTGGAAATGATGTATGAAATTAGTCGCCATATCTGGAAATGGTACATGGATTAAGTCGCCAAATTTAAAAATGATATATGCAATAAATTGCCAAATCTGGACGTTTTATCTGTAATTGTCACCAAATCTGATTATCCTTATTTCTGACGATCCTGAAAAGGACAATGGGACAAAATTATGAAATTATTGTATTGTCATCAGTCCTTGACAGTTGTGCGAAATTTCGAACGAATCCGATCTTTTTAAGTGGGTAAAAATCGAGTTCTAAGATTCCGTTACATGCAAGTGAAACTTATAAAAGCGTGTTAAAAAAGTGTTTCATTTACTATTAAAAAATTCTAATTTAATTTTTTAATATAGTTGACTCATTAATAATATTAGTTTGTTATATAAGTGCCGCCTACCCATGCATAATATTTAGTAACTGGGACACATGCTAGTATTTTTTACACAATCTGTCGAAGTCTATGTGTATTGAGATTAAATGGAATTGCATTACATATTCTGAGTTTAATTTGCTTTTATGCTTTGATTTTGAAGCCACTTACGTTGAGAAATATATTTCACTTAAACACAATGTTCTGAATGTCATTAAAATGTTTTTAGCTGTGTGAGAAATCCCATGTAACATCCATTGTACTGTATATGTTGCATTTTCCATGGATATCTAGGAAACACATGTGGTTCAGTAAGATAACTTGAAAATTTTTGCTGTAAAAGAAGAGGTTTGTTTGACAGAATCTTAGCCATGATTTGTTAAAAAAAAAGGTAAACTGAAAAATTCTATAAAACTGATGTTTAGAGAATTAACTTTATTATTTTATAGCATTGAGTCATACATATATAGGCGTAAATCTTCATTAATTAAAGCACAGTCGACTCTCGCTAATTCAAACCTTCGATAATACGAACCTTTCGCTAATTCGAAGTTATCTTATAAAACTTTCGACATTTCGAAAATTTACTATCATGTTGAGTCCTGTAGGAAACAGGTTGGAGCTTACATGTTTTGTGTTGTATTGTCTCTGCGTGTCTCTCCTCAACGCAGCCCCTTAGATGACATTCTGTCTGCTACCCCTTCTTTGTGTTACCCGGTTCCTCAGGTGAAAAGACACTTTTATTTATCTTCTTTTTTAAGTAGACAATAGACCGACTGCACCTGTTGTAAACCATCCATATCTTTCGTTTAACACGTGGCCTTGCTACACATGTGTTCAAAAAGGATAATCTGCTATTGTGAAGAAGATATGCGTAAGATTGTGTATTTTGCTTCTGACTGAAATGCCGCTTTACGGCTGATCTATGTGACATAGCATGTGGCACCAAATAGGGCATGGGTTTGACTGGACCCTACTTTGAAGAACTAATAGTGTTGGAGACAGTGCCTGAGGGAACGGGATGAGAAACGATTTAATTTCTAATAAGGGATGGAAGAGATTTGGAAGGACTTGAAAGAGTGTCGTATTCGAGAGGTTAAGTAAGCGGAGTGTGAAACGAAAGGAGAGGAGCGATGAAAAATGAAGAAAAATCTCGTCGAATTGTGGCGGACTGATTAGGCGAAAAGAGCTTTCCCAACATCGATACTATTAAGTATACCTCGTACCTGAGTGTGTGAAACTCTCTCTCTCTCTCTCTCTTTTAATAATATTTTTTTAATAATTGTTTTTGATACATAAATGTATTCTTTTAATACAAGACTTTAAACTCTTGTATAATATTTATACTGTATAAAATGTACTTTTTTAAAAATACTTTAAACTAAGTTTTATGCATATGTACAAGTGTTGTTTTATTACATACTTTCAAATTGAAATGTGTTAGAAAAAAAATTCCTTTTCGTGTATTTTGGGAATTTTTCCTACCCTCTTGATAATTCGAAGTTCTTCATTGGTCCCTCCGACTTCGAATTATCAATAGTCGACTCTATTCATATGTGCAAGATAACACAAAAACGGAAGTAGGAAGAAGTTTTAGATTTGGTACACGGAAACTATAAATGATCATGGTTTTCACCTCGAAGATATTTTTTCAAAGTTCGCTTTAGGTTCTTTTTTTTTTTTAAATTTAATTAGAGACTTCATTTCTTTAGCGGAAAGATGTCATCATGACCATCTTGCATATGAGGAATTATTTTTTAAGTAATTTTTTGGAGATCGTTGCACGTATTTTCATTCTCATTATAATTAATTATTGTTACTTTTATTTCTTTTAATGTCCTTTGTGAGAGATTTAAAGCTGTTTCTCCAATCAATCATTATAAAAGAGCATTATTCAATTCCTACTATTTTAGCTCAGTCTCTCTCTATATTTATATATATATATATATATATATCTTGTTCAAACTTTCAGTCGCTAATAAAACACTTTCTATTCATCCATTCAAAGTAGGAATTGACTTTAATTTTTTATATATGTATTACTTGTTTTATATTAGATTCTTTTAATTTCTGATATGTTGTTTGTGTTTACTATTCTACTTTACATTTTGATGTAATTAAATTGAAAACAACAACCTATTTGCCAAGCTAAATTCTACCTATCAATGCTAAGCTAAATTTTGGTTTATCTGTGTTTTAGATTGTTTTTAATTTAAAGCTAATATTGAAATTTCTTTTTTCAGTTGATCTCTTCACAGTGTTGATGATAGTTTGACCAAAGCTAAGTCTATATTGTTTGTTTCAGAAAGTTTTAGATTTCAAGGAATACTAGTCGTGATTTCTTTTTAAGTAATTTTAGGATAAATTGGTTCGATTTACTTGTTTTAGTTAGTTTTTAACGGAACTAATGTTTTACCGGTACGTGACCTGCCAAAGTCCCATTGGACGCAGTTGAAATTGCACCCATTAGGCATTTCGTGGTATGTACATTCTATTCAAGCATAACATTAAAAATACGAATTATATGGTATAATAAAAATAAAAAACTGAAACTTGATGAAGTAGATGAAACCAGTAAGATGAGACATACATTTACTAAAAGATTAAAAAGTGAACTAACAAGAACTGTGTTTACATTTTTCATGGAAAACGGCAGTGAAAGGTATGAATACCAGGGGAAAAAAATAATATATGAGGAAACTGTTAAGGCAAAAAAATGACTTTAAAAGCGTGTCGTAATAAAAATTTAAAAATGATTTGAGGCCGAATGAAGGATTACGAAGGCAAAAAAGCGTAGATTGATCGTGAAATGTGAAAAATTGTGAAAGCATTTATCAAAAATAAATCAGTGGAAATTCTCCAATTGCTACTAATAAAAAACGAATTATGATTTAAAAGATTTAGTATTATGGCTGTATGAATTTGTACCGTAAGATCTGAGACAAAACAAAAAATTTGGTCTCCCAATTTTTTAATTTAAAATTAAAACAAAAACAAATATTTTTTTTGACTCTACTACATTTATCACTTTTCATAACGATCGAAATCAGCGAAATATGAGGGAAGAATGCAAAACAGAAATTCGAGTTCTTAATGAGAAAAACTGACCAAAAGTGCAAGTTCGGCAAAACTTGTGATCCGTAATAATTGAAGGCAGAGCCTTTATACTGTTTAAAACGAAGTCTGGGTACTCGCCAATAGTTTCTAAGATTTCCATTATTCCACGGAAAGAAATCACAAAAATAGAACAAGAAAACTGCGACAACAGCATCAAATATAAAAATGATTATTTTTTTTGTAAAAAAAATGAAATTAATCGCTTTAAATTATTAGAATTTCTCCACAATAAAAATATACCAATAAAAAAAGACCTCATATTTAACCACAATAGCAACCATAGAATCAAACAATAAAAATCAAAACAGCTATGTTATAATGTTATCACTCAAATAAAAGAACATTTACAAATTGGTTAGTAGTATATTAATATCAAATTGGTACCTATATAATTTTATTTAAATGTTAATTTTTAGTTTAAATTTCTCAAATAACTGTTTTCATACTTAACAGTAGTCCAAGACGGAGAAAAACCCTTAGCTTTTGTTACCTGACAGTTAATTTTATAACATTCTCTTTTCTCTGTCACTAAAGGTGTTTAATAAATAAATTATAGTTATATATACATATACACTGGTGTCCAAAAGTTAAGCATAATTGATAATTATGTCAATAAAGAAGTAACTGTAAATCAGAATGGCGGGAAACGTGATATGCGAGTGTAAAATGGTTATAAAATAAGGAAGCAAATCAAAAGAATGATAATAATTAACTTTATTATCCAAAGTAGCAGTTTGAAAGAAAACTGAGCATAGCAAGGATTCACACTTTAAAAGAAAAATGAAAGAAAACATTAATTAAAATACTGATGCTGCAGTTTAATAAGGCTTGTGGTAACCTAAGACAGACAGGCACGCTGCACAGCGATTTACCATACTTGCTATGAGATGATGAATGAGTTGTGGGCTCAAACGGTTCCAAGCTTCTTATAGAGCTCTTTTCAGTTCTGTAACGGAGCTTTGTGGGTGCGAAAGGGCTGCAATTTGTCTCCCGAGCACATCCCATACATATTCGATAGGATTTAAATCAGGGGAGTTCGCAGACTACGACATGCGGTGGATGCTTTCCGTTTCAAGGAAGTCAACAATCAGCACCGCTCGGTGACATGGCGCATTATCATCCATTAATATGAAGTCAGGACCGACAGCACCTCGAAACAAGTGAACATAAGGCTCAAGAACTTCGTCTCTGTATCTTTGAGACCAAGTGTCAAAGAAATGGAGGTCTGTGCGGCCGTCCATCATAATGCCTGCCCATACCATTACTCCTCTTCATCGAAAATGATGTCTTTCCGTTATGTTTCTTGGTTCAAAACGTGTTCCACGTTCTCTCCATACCGTTACCCTCCTAGAATCACAACTCAAACTAAACCGGGACTCGTCACTGAACATCACATTGGCCCACTCTCCCACACTCTAATGTTGATGTTTCAAGTTCCAGTTTAAACGAGCGCGTTTATGCTCGAACGTAAGGGGAATGCAAATTCTGGCAAACAGGCCAGCATGATTGAGTCTCCTGTAAACAGTTTGTCTCGAAATTCATATTCCTGTGGTGACTGTGAGCACCGAACCCAGTGCTCTGGCAGTACTGCCCCTCTGACGTCACGCACTTATTACCAGATATCGGTCTTGGCGAGGGGTTGTGACGCTTGGTTGACCTGATACTGATTGTCGGGTAACATCTCCCGTTCTTTGAAACCTCTGCCACAGTCTTGAGATCACAGACTGGTCCACATTCAGAATTTAAGACACTTCGGTTTGTGATCGTGAGGATTCCAGCCTTCCAACGATTCTTCCTTTCGTAAACATGTCCAATTGGCGTCTTTGTGCCATCATTTACCTTGTTTGAGGGTTAACAACGTTCCTTCGCACAGCAGTTGCACGAAACTTGTCTGAACTACCTATGCTGCGTGAATCGGTTTCTCCGCCTTCTGACATGCGCCGGTGTTTTGCGTAGGACGTAATCGACTGACCAATGTTTCTTCTTCACCCAATTAATATCTGCAAGAAATTTGGAATAATTTTACGAATATTTACTCCATGTTTTTTGCATTTTACGATTTACGCTTAACTTTTGGACACCAGTATATATATATATATATATATATATATATATATATATGTGTGTGTGTGTGTGTGTGTGTGTGTGTGTGTGTGTGTGTGTGTGTGTGTGTGTGTGTGTGTGTGTGTGTGTGTGTGTGTGTGTGTGTGTGTGTGTGTGTGTGTGTGTGTGTGTGTGTGTGTGTGTGTGTGTGTGTGTGTGTGTATAAACTAAAAAACACATTTTTATAGTGAATCTAACTAAAAAGTTTTAAAAATTATTCTTAATATAAGAAAAAAAATGATTTACGAAAAAATTAATGTGATTGGGGTGAAAGCGTGGTGAGCTCTTATAAATTGTTATAATTTCTTACTAGTTAGATTCCTAAGTACAGATTTAATGTAAAAAAGTAGTACAAAACACCCCACGTTCTTATCCCAATGACATTAATTTTCTCGTTAATCATTTTATTCTTATCATAAGAATTATTTTTTTTTTTTACTTTTTAGTTCGATTCACTATAAAAGCATGTGTTTTCTTAGTTTTTTTAAACTACAACAAATATTTCCTTTTTTTAGTTTGATCTACAATAAAAGCATGGTTTTTTTTTTAGTTTTTTAGACTATAATTTATTTATTGTTGAATTTATACCTGAGTTTTATATCTGAAGCTGGAATTGCGTGGCTGCTGGAATTAGTATTACTCTTCATTGAATATTAATTAACGAGTCTGAATAATATTTTTCCTCTTCGTCCAGGGTCTTGGATGAGTCCCGTATTCGGGATGAGTCCAGTTTCAAAGACTCCGTCTGTATAGACAAAGGTTAAACTAGTAAAAGCGTGTTAAAAAGAAATATTAAGTGTCAATCATATTATATAATCTTTTAAACGTATTGTTATAATGTTAATTCGTATCATCATTTCTAAACGCATTGTGTTATAAAAATTTTAAAAAATATTTAGCAATTAGAACATAAATTATTTTTTTCGCATGCACGACTCTTTTTTTTTTTTCTTAATTTTCATTTTCAGAAAAACTAGACAATTGTTTATAATATGGAAAGAAAGTGCTGACGCACACCCTCCCTTCATTTCCTCACATAACAAACACTTTTTTTGTATGTTTTATTTGTAATAACCACAAGTGTATTAGCTTTTAGGGTTGAACCTTAATTTTTTATTCACTAAATCTGGAATTAATTGCCAAATCTTAGAATGGTATATGGAATTAGTCATTAAATCTGAAAATGGTATTTGCAATAAGTCGCCAAATCTGAAAGCGGTATATGGAATTAGTCGCCAAATGTGGAAATGGTTATTCCTTTTGATCCTGATCAGGACAATGGGACAAAATTATGAAATTACTGTATTTTCATCAACCCTTGACAAGTACACAAAAATTTGAAATTAATCTGACCTTTTAAAAAAGGGTAAAAATCGAGTTCAAAGATTCCGATGCGTACAATCGAAACTTATAAAAGCGTGTTAATAAGTATTTTCCCCAGAACTGCTGATGGCAATTTCAAAACAAAGCTAAGCATATTTTACCTATTTTAAATAGCTTTTGAACTAATATTCTAATTTCTTTTTTTTAATTTAAGGATATTTCATATTTTGTATAAACATGGTGTACCTGTTCAACCGTTATAAACTTTCAGGACAGATTGAGTGCACCAAGACGATGGGAAATCACAAAGGATGCATGGTCGCAGAAATGTTTTCTTGGTAGAGTAGTTACGACACAAAATACAAGAAATACACGACAGGTATAAAAGGAGAACACAGGTTTATTTTCCTCAGAACAACAAAAAACTTAGAAAAAAGAATATTACAGTGATAAAATAAGGGATATTATATAGTGATATAATATTTTTGTGTTTAATGGATTAGAACTTTTGGGATTGACATGGATTGATTACTGAAACACTTAAGTCACATAGAGAAGATATGAACTTTTAATTTAACACCAAATTTAGCTGCTATCTCCAAAGTTATGATTTTTTTTCAGCTTCAGCCATTGTTATTGTTTCAAGGCTTGTTTCGCCGAATGATTTCTCTCCGTCTGAGTCCAGCGAATATAATACTAGTGACTTGACATCATGAAAGAACTAGTTCTACTGTTCAATTACTACCAAACTCTCCCTACCTATACAATCACGCACACTCTGTTGCCCTATCACTCTCCTTTCCTATCCCTTATTGCATATGTACAATATTAATGCTTGTAAATGAGTACTTTTATTTGATTGTATTTGTTTAATCTGTTAACATTTAATCTTTAACTTTCCGCCTTATTTTTTGTAAATATCCCCCGACTTGCATAATTTGGTACGCTGAAGCAATGGTGGGAAAGTAACACATCACTCATTAAGTCCCGTTCCTAATATATAGATGGTGCTACCTTCTAACTTTCTAAGTCTAACCTAGTAGTACTAACTTTCAAACGGCACGTGTCAAAATTTTGTGATAATACCTGGGCTGAAAATATCACTCTTAAAGGGGAGTATCTTGATAAATAAAGTTCAATTTTCCCTAAAAGTTGTTGTTTTATTAGTTAGGCCCGGGGTTATTGAGTGATGCACTATGCATCTCATATTTTAAAATGTGATTTAGATTTTTTTAGAATGTTGCAAGTGATTTTGGTGTATTTTCTGCTAAGTTTTTAAACGAAACGCTATGCAATTACGAGTCTTACACTATCTAATGGAACTTTCTTTTCTCTTTTTAACGAGTATTGTTTGGAAGTTTTTAACAAATTACTCTAAAACCTGCCCATTTTTTCCAGTTTTTTTAAATTTTTAAGTCGTGATATTTAGAAACCCATTTATCCATGTAGTATAGAATGTGCACGGTAAATGGAATGAATGTTTCTTCTTCTTTTAGGAAAAAATGGGTAGAAGTGAGTAAAAATCGGCGGATTTTATGGACATTTTAATTACACAACTATGCGCAAGGTTTCATTTTTTTTTCTAAAAAGAGGGAAAAAGAGCAAAATCATTTCGAATGGCGTTGATGTACGTTTCGTTACATCTCTTTTTGGACTATTTAGGGATATATTTGTGTTTATTTTTGTTTTTCTTTGTAGCTGAACTATATATACGAAGAAATCATTAAAAATATTCCCTTAAGATTATTTAGAAAATTATTAATAACGGAACATTATTATAGGAAATATTTCATTTCTTTGGTGTCTAGCACTGAATTCGACATAAACCTTGGAAAAAGATTCCTTTGTGAGCTTGTTGGAGAAATTAATGAGTTTTATTTTTAAAAGTCACTTCTTTTTCTAACGGGTATTTAGGCTAGTGATAGAATAAGATTACCGATATCATGATCTTTTGGGTAGTATTAAGATAATTTCTTTAAAAAAAAAATTTTTTTTTCTTATGTTTTATTTGAACGGGTAAATATCAGATTAATATCATATCAATATCATGATCAATTAGATCAAATATCATGGCAATTTATCAGAAATCGAATGATGCTCGAATAAAGTAATTTCGAACTTGACATTTTATTACGATATATTCGTGAAATCGATATTGGTCAATCATCAGTTGGTGATATATGTACTGCTCACTGTGTTTTAGACGATGGAACAAACATCATAATGGTAGTTACTCTAATTCTGAAAACGCTGAGAAATGCTGCTCTAATTCTTCCTTTTTTAACGTTTGAATAATTTTCTTTGTTTTTTCTCCTTCTATTTTTTATTAATTTCAGTAGGTCTTTGTTTGCTTAGTTTAATTACAATAAAACTATCTAGGTGGCGCCACTAATTTTTATTTCTGGTTTAACCCATTTTAACACGTCATTTGGTGTTGATGCTTGACAAATTTTTCTCTTGTGGATTGCATTTTTTCATGTAAGTTTTTGCTTTCTTTTTCCTTTTCAAATTTATTTTTTTATTTTCATCTTTTTAAGAATCAGTTCCTTTCATATTTTATATTAATTTTATTTTATTATTATTTTTCTATCTGCTGCAAAATACAGGTGGTTACTTTTAAACCTAACTTTTCAATATGGCTCTGTTTTGCAATTCTGTCGAAAATTTCTGCTGTTCGGGGAAGGTTGGATCCATAAAGTATACTTAATCCTAATTTTGCTGGTCCTAATTCAGCAACAGCTTTAGAAATCATAATAGGTATCCAGTTTAGTCAATTGACTCTTCTGGATTCTTACATTTTAAAGTTCTAACTCTGTTTCCTGCTATATATATACGCTTTTTTAATTCTTATACAATATATTTTTCCACCATTTTTTATACTTATGTTTCTTGAAATCTGATTTGTATCTTCTAGCTTTGTTAGTGTTATAATTTAGTATTGTCACTTAATTATACTATGTATTTTTTTCATTTTATGATACTATATAAACAAATATATGTAAATACATATAGATGGAGCTAAAAAAGTTTTAATTTAGTCATGTGGTCTAAGGCACACTCGTTTTTTTTTAGTTATGACCTGTTAATTAAATAATGTTTCATAAAGAATGTCACATCTCTTACAATATTTACTCAATCAGCTCTAAAATTTTTTAATTTTAATAAAACATTAAATTTTTAGTACATTTTCTAAATAAATGCATCTACTATATTTTAGTAATACTTTTACTGATATAAAATTATTAATTTTTCTCTAATTTTTTTTACGCTTTTGAGAAATATTTCTAAAATTTCACTTATAATTGTGATTTTTGTAAAACTTAGACGATTCTTTATAAATATTGTTAGTTAAATATTAGTATTTATTGGAATTGATTCCTAAAGAAGCATTTATAATGTTTAAATATGCTGTTTTTTAGAAAAGTACTCCGAACAAGTTCGGTACTTTGAAAGAATTTAACGAAATTTCTTTGCTTTTGTGCGAGACGAGGAAAGAGCGTTTTGAAGTTGGAGGTTTCAAACCACCCTCCTTACAGTTCCGACTTCGCACCATCTCTTCTAACCATTAAGAAACACCTGGGAGGTCAGAATTTCAGAACCGATGCTGAGATTCAGCAAGCAGTTTTGAACGTGGGTGCACAACCTTGACACTGATTTCTACGAAGCTGGTTTCCATGGTTTGGTGTATCAATCGAGCAAATGAATCAATAAGTATGGTGATTATTTAGATATGTAACGTGTACCTGTGCTTTCCTACATTGTATATATTTTTAAATTTTCTGAATAAACGTTTACTCTGAAAGGGCACGTTACTTTATTTTTTGAACTTCTTGTATCCTTTCATTATGTTAACCTATTCCGCAGAAATAATTTAATATTAAGTGTTTAAAATACATGAATTAAAAATTTTAGTTAAAGGAGAAAAATATTTAAGAAAAGTTCATTGAAGAAATACAACATTTACTAAAATTTTCAATTTAATCCAACTAAGGGAAAAATTGCATTTGGTTCCAAAAAAAAAACCAAAAAAAATACAACAGTAATTGTAAAACTTTGAAAGTTTCATGCTCGATTTAAAGTTACAAAATAATTAAAATGGTGTTTTTGATAACACGTTTTTCTAAAACGGTATTTAGAAAGATGGTGATCAGGATAAAAAAATATCTTTAAATATAAAATCAGGATCTTAAAAATGAAGTTTCCCCTTTGTGCAAAAGATATTCATATAGAAATGATTTAAGCAGCCCTATAATTGATCAAATTCAGAATATCATTTTTAAAAAATTCATTGATTTTGTCGTTGAGACATATGAGCTAAAATTTGTTATTTTTATATTAAAAATGATGTATGTGTTTGCATATCATTATTTGTTTCACATTTTATTGAATCTAATTTCAACATGGATTTTCTCATTCCTCTCAATCATTTTTTTAATATATACCGTGACCAACAACTAATTTCGGTGATAAAAAGGAGATATTAAAACAAATGCTTTATTCTTTTAAAAAGTCATATAAAAAGGTACCACATGTTTCATTACTTTTTTAGAGACTTTTTTAGGTAACTAAAAAAATAAGAATGTTTATTACTTCGTACTTGTCGAGCTCAAAATATTTTATAGAGCAGTGCTTCCCAAGTGTGGAATGTGTCCCTCCAGGGGTGTGGGAAGAATTTAGTGTGGATATGTGCACAGCAGTAACTGTGTTTAGCAGCACCTAATTCTACGTTTTCATGAGCCAAGTCAAGACAGTCTTGTGAAGCGTGAGATGGGGTCCGCTGTGACACGGTTGGAATATACTCGTACTATACTTAGTTTCAGGTGGACTATTTTTCAGACGGATTCTTGAAAAATAAACGTAAGGAGTGTACTTTTTTTAACATCACACACACACGTTTTGGTTATAAATGCAACATCTGTATCTAGGTTCAACAGAAAAAGCTCTGAAATTCTTCTTGCCTTTTTCCAACTTCATATTTATGTGAAGTTGCTTTTTCAGCACTTCCAGACATTAAGTCGAAGAAAAGGAACATACTATTGGACGTGGAACCTTACTTGAGATTAAAATTAACAACTAGGGAACTAAATTATGAACAAATAAATGTTAATAATAGGGAACAAATAAATGTTATTGATAATTAGCTTTTATTTAAATTTTATTACGAATAATTTTATTTCTCTTTTTCTTATTATTTTGTGTATGCCCCCCCCCAAAAAAAAAGAAAGAAAGAAATTAATAAATGTGATTTTTATTAAAATACATGCACATTTTTTATCGAGAGGTACTCAGCGTTTCAAAAATTATAGATGGAGTACACATTTCTCAAAAGTTTGGGAACCACAGTTGTAGAGCAACAGATGTAACATTTTGTCTCACAACAGCTAGGGATAGCAACTACATGTTTGTGGAAATAATAATTTATTGAAAGATGAATATTTTAATAAAGCGAGCTTCTATATACTTAAACCTAAAGTACCTTAATGTCCTCAACCAACCTAATTTTAAATTTATGAAATTGAAACATCAATAGAGATGTCAGCTCTTCATAAGCTCATGGCAAGACATATAATCAATAACACTCAGTGTCAGTTAAGCGCTATGTTAATATTACTGAAAAGAAAGAAAGCATTTAACTTCCTGCATTTTAACTTGTTATTCAATTACAATCTTCGAAAAATAAAATGCCGTTTTATGTAGTACTAATTTAATACAAATAAAATCTGAATCTCAAGAATATTTATCATAAATGCAAAACCATGTTCAAGGGCGAAAGCATTAAACTTGTCCTAATTTTCATGACATCCTAATTTTAAAAGAAACTAGTTAGTAAAATTAGTTATGTAAAATGCTAACTTAATCAGAAGTAAAAGTACATTTTAAGAAAAAAAATTATGTCTGACATTACCTCTGAACTTAGTGCAAGAAAATAGTAAAAGAAACGAACTGATTTTCAACGTACATTACATATTTTTTTACTTTTTTAGCCCTTATTCCCTCGTTTCACTGGGTGTTTCATGATAATGTATGATTATAAATTTTCAAAAAAAATTATTATTGATATATAAGTTTTAGCATTAAGCTTTCACTTTTATTTAAAACATTTTGATAACCATCACCTATGTATTAAAAAAAAGAGTGTTTGAAAAATATATTTCTAAAATTTAATATATTTAAGTTTTAAGCTCCTGTAAATCTATCCATTGGGAGTTGGTTTCCTCAAATTCCATTCTCAGTGAATTTTTACTCACTTTTACATGCCAAATTTCGAGTTTTTCTGTCAAATAGATCAATATTGGGAGTTAAGGGCTATAACGCTTTTCCCCCACAAACCCCCTTGAAAATTGATTTCCGCAAACCCGTTCATTGCAGATATCTATTGTAAAAACTTGAGAGGGTAGAGCGTTTACGGTCACATACAGCTAATTTTTAAAAATAACTTTATTTTTGGGTGAAATAACTATTATATAGAATACAATATTATAGAATAAAGCATTCCACTGTTCGCTTGGAAGGAAAAAAATGAAGACGTGTTCAAAAGTCAGTTAGAGCCGCCAAACCTTTGCGCTACTTATATTTTCCGCTTTCATTCGTTGGACATGGAAATCCAGAAGTCGAGTATCACCGTCTAATGGTACTGAGGGCGCTCACGCCAACAATTTGCTTATCTAGACCAGGAAACGTGAACATAGTCTTCCTCTTCCTCTAATTTCGAATCGACCCTTTTAAACTCCAGATGTGGTTCATCTTCACGTCCATCGCCACCTCTCATTGGCGGGCCACAAGTTTTGCACGTGGCTCTCCCGACTTCATTTGCACTCCATTGGTGCGGACGAACTACGACAGGCTCTTCCAAATTCTCTCGCGACAAAGGCTTGTGTCCAACATCTGGAGGCCAAAATTCGTCCTGTCATACTTTCGCTGGGTATGTCTCTGTGAGTAACTTTGGCGCTAGTACACTCTATTCTATTAGAATACGTCAATAGGATAGAGTAATCCACCACAAAAAGACAATATCTCGTCTATTGAGTGTCCGGACAAACAGGCGTCAGGAATCAAGTCAGGAGTAGCGACTATAAAGCCATTCTTCCTATTAGTTTGCACGGGTTATGCCTCCGGTGTAAGGGGTGAACCACCAGTGCCCCTTATTGAGACACTTTTCCCATGCAGTCAGCGGACCGTCCATACGTCAATCTTGACATGAATAAATGGGGTGAGTTCTGTTTATGAGCCATCGCTTCACAATACTCTCCAAACTTGAAAAATAGAAAACATGCTCTCCAAATTTCAAGTCTGTAGGTCTGATAGCTAAAAAAAGCGGAAGTTTTATTTTGCCTGTAACGCCTCTTTAAAATCCTCTGGGTAATCGATTTCCGCAAAATCCGTTTTTTATTATTAACGAATCAGAAAGTATCACCAAATGCAGTAATCGTTTTCTGAATATGAGCAATAAAGATTTTCCTTTATTGGCTTCATATCACGGCATTTGTCGACTTTGCATATACGAGGTGTGACACACACAAAAAAAACGAGTTTAAATGTTTAGATAAAAAAAGAAGGGAATTGGCAACAGCACTTTTGGTGACGTCATCCCACACACCTCCTCTACCCACGTGGTTTGGTACCATTTATACATTTTAGAAATTACACAATGTGTAGCAATAGGTCGTTAGACATTTATGTCGGTGATTGTCCATTTTCTGGTATTCCAATAATTTTGTTTCTTGAAAAGAAGTCGATTTGTTTTCTTTGTCACATGATATACTTCATGTTACACATGAATATATTAATTCCGTAAACTAGAAACTTGAATGCCTTTTATCATTAGTTTGTTCGCAGCATTTCCCAATAACACCTCCCAAAAGGCTACACTGTCACTAACCCAAAATTTCCACATGCGTAGATCATATACGTGTAATATTAAACATGGTACGTGTAAAACAAACTATGTGTATCTTGTATATTAAACAAAAAATTAAGTTTTACAATAAAAATATGAAATACAGGTGTTCGACATGAAAAAACCTTTTTTTCGTATAAAATGCATTAAATAAATAACGTAATTGAAAACTTACCCTTAGCTCTTAGCACAAAATATTCAATAAAACAATAAAAAAAACTCAAAAAATTCCGTTAGAATAGTTCAATTACTTTAGGAGATATCGCTGTTACCGTGAACCAATATGTACAAAAATTACATTCTTCAGAAAATGCAAAATGAAGTTTATATTTGCAATGAAACTTGTTAAAAATTTGGGTGGGTATTAAATTTCTCCAGGTTTGTACGTGGTGCCTTTCTTAATATCATACTTCAAACTATTACATTTTTGAAGGGCCTTTTTTTATGGGACAGTTAAGTATCTAGTTTGGAATGCCTTGTTGAATCAACGGTTCTCGTTTTGTCGAGGTACCAAAAATATCCCTTCACACATTTCAGGCCCTAATTCAATTTCTAATTTTTGAAGTAGAGGCATAGACCAGCAAACCCAGAATTAAAAAGTATTATAGCTATATAAATCCCTAATCGGAGTGTTTGTAGATCAACAAAGGTCTCTTTATCGGGATTATACTCCACACGACACTGTTAAGACTTCCATTGCTGTTCTGAGTTTTCCCGTGAAAACATCTTGTTACCCAAGATCCCTATAAGTCTTTTTAGTAGAATTAATAACTGAATTTGAAAGATCCGTTAATTTTCCTTTCAGCGTTTCTACAATAAATTCTGGGGTTTTTTTTGGAAATCTCAATTTTTTTTTTTACCTCACTGATCTGGATTTGGGCATGACAACAAAAATTCAATAAAAAAAAATTATAACTTTATATAAAAGTAAGAAAAAAAGATATAAAAAAACTCTAGTTTTGAACGTAAATGATGAAAAGTTAGCAACGCGTTTAAATCAAAACAAATATTACAGTTGACTGCTGCGTATTTAAAATCTATCAAAGCATTTATAAAGTGAAATAAAATTTACCAAGCATGAACATAATTCATTAAAATATTTTAAATGATTAAAAGTTGTATTTTGCGGGGAAAAATAAACCAAAAACTCACACTTCCTGCTTCGGATTTAAACTTTCGGTTTTGATTTGGGCTTACTATCCCAAACAAAGCAGCTGTAACTTTTTTTTCTAATTGACTCTGTGTTCAAAGTAAGATATATTTTTAGAAAGCTTACTAAACAGGATACAAAGTAGACTAAGAATAAATTTCAAATTTTTTTGATGAAAATGATAAGTTTTAACCTGTCGGGTACTTTAAAAGCTTTTTAATTTGTAATTGTCCTGCCTCTCTCAAAACTCGGGCGTAAAAAAATTAACTGTAGCTGATATGCATAACGGAATGTAATTGTAACTTTACCTCTTAAAAATTAAAACCTCAGCGTATTTAAAGTAATATAACATAAGACACCTTCTATGATGTCTTTCCACCAATCACACGATCCATTCACGGTAGTCATGTGAATTTTGAAACTTCTGGTTGCTATCTGTAAAAAAGCTCTCGTTTCCAAAGAAAATTCGCTGCTTGTTGTAATTGCTATGTCAATGTAAGCTTCTATTTCGTCTAAAGGAACTAGTCCTTTGTGTTACCTGTGTTTTGTGTGTGTCCATCAAAGAATAAAATGAAGATTAAAACAACTTTCAAGCATCCCATCACTATAACCTCCGTTACAACCATAACCTTGTTAATGGAAATAATAAATAAAATAAAACATCCCACTCTCACCTACAATTATATATATATATACTAATGCTCAAAGTTTAGTTCAATCACGTTACAGTATGCACAACACACACAAAAATTATATATTTGCAAATAAAAATCTTAGAATAATTAATGAAAAATTTATGTAGTGCTTACAGTAATTTGACGTTTGATATATTCTTCAAAAATGCCTAAAAATTAACAGATTTTACGAAATTTCCTTAAAATTTTAATAATTAAAAATTAAAATATTCCCAGAGTTGATGCAGTATATTAGAATATTTGTTACATTTCATGAAAGATCAGCGCAGAAAATAAAATTTGCATAAATATTGCAAATTTAGAGTGTTTGAAATTACGCTTTAGTTGCAGATACATTGTTCAGAAATGCCTAAAAAAATAAGCAGATTTTATTAAATTGTTTTTAAATTTTAATACTTAAAAATTCAAATATTCCCAGAGGTGACGCAGTATATTAGAATATTTGTTACATTTTTTTCTTGAATGATCAGCGTAGAATATAAAAGTTGCCTTAATACTGCTATCTTAGAGCGAGTTTGAAAGTCAGCTTAAGCTGGGGATAAAAATACACCAAAGGACAACAAACAGTATTAAAACTGTGATTGTGACTTTACGTAATGGGAGGGATTAGTCAAATAATTGTTCTTAATATACCGAAAGTAAAATTTTAAAAGGTTATCTAAAAATTAAGGTTTGAAAAATAATTTTCCAGATAGGGGTCGTGAAAATATAACCTTAAATAAGAATGGTGAAATGTATCAAGACGGAAAATCATTCTCGGAACCTGATATTCATCAGCAGAAAGTTTTGAGGACAAAAACGGATATTACACCTACCACATTGCAAAGGCTCCATGAACTTGATTTCTAATCACGTGTTCAAGTGATATAATCGTTACTTCGTTGCAAGCAAATAGCCAGAAGAGTAAAGATAGATGGGGGCATAGAAATATTCAGGACAGGAATAACGTATTTTTTAGCGATATATTAATGTTCTGGGTTTCCCACGGTCGTCAGGGTTGTTGGTGTTTCTAGCAAAAAGCTCTTACAAGTGATTACCTGAAACACACACTCAGTGAACTCTGCCATGATTTGAGGATGTATAGGTTCTCAAGGCTTAAGAAAGCAGTGCATTTTGAAGGGATGGATAAATTCCGATGTGTATAAGGGGGTACTTGCTCATTTTAAGAACTATATTGTTGGAAGATATATTTATGGTTTATAAAATTACTTCTAACATATCTCTCTGCTTATCACTCAACACCAAGCTTGACTTACAAACAATATTATGACGCTACTTCCTTGCCTTATTCTTTCAATCTTCACGATTTAGATTCAAAGGACAAAAATAAATTTGTGGAAAGTGAGGAATCGGTTTGGTCAACAGCGTTATCAAAGGTGACAGCAAAACATTAGAGCACAGTGTGTGATCAAAACTTTAGATGCCGCTAGATACAAACTTTTTGCAGTGATTTTTGTTTGAAGGAATTGAACTAATTTTTGCACACTGTTCAAAATGTTAGAATTGTGGTGAAAATTATTCTCTAGTTTTTCGAATTTTTAGAAAAAGAAAACACTTGAAAATATTTTCAAAAGCATATTAGTGTTCGTGTAACGTTTTATCTGCAAAGTATGCCGAATGTGAAAATATACTTAAAACAATCAAACATTCCTTTCTCCCGAAATAAGTAAAAACATGCCTTGTTTTTCGTTGTTTCAATACTTTGACTTGGAATTATTACATGCAACAAAAATTCGTAATCCCATGAAATGAATAAACCACTATGAACTATCGGTCACCGTTATGCTGCAGTTATATTAAGGGTTCTTTCTCATATTATTATTCACAATATAATAAGCAACAGCTATAAATGATACCCCAATTTTGTTAAATGATTTTAAGGAAACACTGATTTTGCTGAATAAAGGTAAGAAAGAAAATTCTTTGTAACTACCAACAAAATTTCAACTGTCAGGAAATCTAATAGAAAGGTACAATTGCTTACTAGGGGGGAAAACAGATTCTAGAAATAAATTGAATTTGTTTCGAAGACTTGACTAAGATTCTTTCCATAGTTTGAGAATTTATTTTAAAGTATAAAGTCACAGTGAAAAGTAATTTGTAAATAAAACTTGTGTGTTGCAGATGTTAACTGATGCCAATACAATTTTTTAAAAGCCAGAATTTCAGTTTCTATGATATAATAATGTAAACAATTTGGGATAGTTTGAGGCTTTCTCAACTAAAAAAATGCATTCAAGCACTTTTTTGTTTCACTTTGTCGAAAATTTTAAAATGCTATGTTTTTGAAGTTATTCGAAATAAAAGGATTCTTATGAAGAGAGATGGTTACTTAAATGTCAATAAGATTATGCTGGATAAGTTTAGTTACGAGTATTATTTGTCAAAATTTAACGGGTTAAAATCAGCTAAAAGAATATTTTTATCGTAAATTATATTTTTTACTTATTTTTTTAATTAATTATCTGAAATCTGAGGGCTATAAGTTAAAAACCAGAGTTGTGTGATGAACATTATGTTTGTTGCTTTTGACACCCTTATAGCAAATAAAACTTTTAAGTTGATTTTCTCAGAACAACCGCTGTATATTCCCATGAATAATACGGGGATTTTTAGAGCTGGAAGTATGGAGGTTGGGTTTACGTAAGGATTGGTTAAACTCGGGAAAAAACGTAGCTTAGAAAAAATGATTTAAAAAAATAAAGAAAAGGCGTTTTTTGTTAGCTTTGCGCAAACAATTTGAAGTGATTTAATAAAACTTTTATTTAAAAAGAAAAATAAAGTCACATAAATATTTCAAAATCAATGTCCGAATTCTAGGTTCCGAATAATTCGTGAAATCCACATTCCCTCGTTGGGAAGTTTGAATGCAAGGACTCAAGCGGCGAGTTATTCTTCCATGGCAAGATATGTAAGTCAGCGATCATGTGCTTTCGGCATTTACCCTGATATTCAGAAAATTATTCTATCCAATCTCGAAAATGTTTTTCATTCATATGCCAAGTAACCGTACAGCTGTTAAAATATTCATCCAACATGATCCCCTATAGTTAGTAATGTCACATATCTCTTTAAAAGATAGAGGGGGACGTCACTGCCTGTAATTCGAAGTATGTCAATTTCTTTTCCTGTTCGTTTTTTAAACAAACACAAAATGTCAAAAAAGTAAAACTGAACAGATTTTGTACAAGATAACTAATTAACGAAAGATACGTGTGAGCTTCAGATAGGTCTTAGGGGGGGGAATGCGAAAAATGTGTTTCTGAGGTGCGTGACGAGAAATAAAAGTATCGTTGATGTCTGGCGTTTTACTTTACGACAATGTGATTGGAAAATAGCCCCCTTGTATTATTCTCTTGGTAACTTTTAGTGATACGTTTTAAAATTATTTTTGAATAATTATTTTTCTCAATTCGGTTTATAAAACGGTATTCGAGTTTCAGGTAAATTTTGAAGGGGAAAAAAACCTACTCTCGGCTTATATATATACATGGCTGTATTTTTCTTTATTTGAAGCAATAAGTGTTTTACTTTCTGTTACATGGATTAATGTGGACTTTCTGTTACACATTAAATATATTTTCATACTTTTTCTAACTATTAGTATGAATATGTATGACAAGAATATTCATGCAATTTTGAATCAATGCAACTGGTTGAATTCAGAATTTATTCTTTTTTTAAGAACTTTTAATAAACACTCATAAAAAATGTTTATGAATTTCCATCAAGTAATTACAAAAAAAAGAGTTTTGCGAGTTCTATTGGTGATATTACAAAAGCCATACAAAAGTTTGTTGTACATGGCCTGGCATACATGTATAAATCATATTTCACATGGGTATGTCAATAACTGTTGATGGGGCAACATTTTAAAATCACTTCATTAATTTTTAAATTTAAGAAATAACATAAATAAATAATTTGTTGTATTTTGAGCAAAACTGCTTAATATATCACATATAAACAGACTGCAGTTAAAAATTTGCAAAAATCATCAAATAAAAGATTTTTATACAAATCATACTGCGCCCCCTTACAATTTTAAGCAAAATACTCTTTTTTAATGCATAATGTGTTTGTGTGAATTATTCTGAAAATTGTATTCCACGAAATGACATTGTTGTCCATTAGGCTTATCTATTAAACTTATATAAAATTTCTTGTATCATTATGAATTTTAGGGTGGATCGAAGTTGCATGGAGAAGAAAATATTATTGTTGATCAAAACCTACTTATGCAGAAAATCTTTATACAATATGCAGTTAAAGAGAAAAATCATAAAAAAATTATTTCAAAATTTAATATTGCCTCAAAAGGATTGAGTTTTCGAAAAAAAATAGGAAAAAACTAAATTTTAGTTAAATGATTTCAAAATCAAAATCGAATTAATTTTCTTCAATATATGTATATAACAAAATGCGATTGTTATTTTTTATGAATGATAATTGTGTAGTAAATAATGAAATGTTAAATATGTAATAGAAGTGGAGACCACCCCTTATAATAAAGACTATTGCTAGGATAAGAACAGGTAATCACAAAAGAATGAAGTTTGATAAAGATGGTAGGAGAACTTACAAGAATTTTTGTTACTGTTTAAATAAAGAGCTAAAACCTGCTCCTATTTTTAACTGCCCAGCTATTCTTGCTGCTCAACAAGAAATAGGGATCCTGTTTTCGTCAACAAACCTCTATGTCAGTGCTTCTCAAACTTTCATTATTTGCGACTAAATATTCAATCATAATTTTCATAGCACCCTCTTTCATACAAATAAAAATGCAGAAATACAATAATGTTATACTTTGACGCTAAAGCTACAATACGACTTTAACCTATTAAGTGCCATTGGCGTATATATACGTTTCGCTCAACTTATGTGCTGAATTCCCCGGACGTATATGTACGTCTTTCCGCAGTACGATCTTTTCTGTGCACTGCTATCCATAAAAATATTCCGAAGGCTTTGGAATGCAATAAAAGGACTTTAGCAGTGTTTGCGAAGGCTCTACTTACATCAGAAGATTTCTTATGTATTCATTTTCTTCCCTCTCCGACTCAATACAACACATTCGTGCTCCTACGTAGAAAACGGAGGCATTGAGGAGCGAATCATGTAACTTTTAATCGGCAATGAAGGGATTTTTTATGAACTGCACAAATTATCAAAAATTCGTACAATTAACACATTTTTGTGTATAATTTTATATATGACGAGGGCACTGGTTATTACTAAACTTGTCCTTAACTTGGTACTGTTAAATTAAGGTAGCGGACTACTTGTGACAACTGTTTTATAAAAAGATCGATATATGGTAATTTTTTTGTTGGTTTTAGGTTTTTTTTAAATGACTTTCAGAATAAGAGTTATTTTAGTTTTTAGAAAAATTTGAGCACTTTATCTTTGTTATTATATGAAACAGCCTAAAAATAACATAGATTATATTTACATAAGGGACTGTACATTTTGTTATAAAACAGTGATTGATAAATCTGAAGGTTAAAACACTTCTGTTATTATACAGAGCATACACAAAAAATTTCACACAACTAATTATTTTCAAAACTTTTTTTCAATAGCTAGCTCTGTTTGAGTATTTTAAAAAATCACACATTTCGAGTAAAACGCGTTTTAAAGTATGACATCTTGCTTAAAATAATGGCGTCTGCTTTTACTATAACACTTGTAGTTATTGTTCCAGGGAACGGAAATTTATAAACTTGGTATTTTTATGAAGCTAATAAGATGGTCCCTATAAAGTAAAATCATAAAATTCACAATCTTAGGGTCATCTGATACTTTAGTTATAAAATACATTGTACAATACTGATACATTTATAAGTATATTATATCAGCGTAAATATTAATTTTATTTATTACGTCAAAATGCATTTGTTTTTTTACTTTAAGTAAATTAATGATTTTTTAAATAATATTTAGTTTTAGACTTTTCAATATGCTCGTACCCTACATGTAGAGATATCCTCCCCCGGGGGCGTGCCCCACAGTTTGAGGAACGTTGTTCTATGTGGATAATATTGATCAGATTACCAGAAAAGTCATCTGGGACCATGGTACCGTCTAATTTTTTCCCGTCATGGATACGACATTATAATCATCATCATAATGCAATGTACATTACATTTCATAAGCTCCAGCTCTCTCTCCCAGCACCCTCGAGTCAGTACTATCCAAGTTTTTTTTTCTTTCCATTTTCCGTTTTATCGCTGCACTGTCATACCAACTGTAAGTTTTTCTTTTTTTTTAATTAAATACTAGAGACATTTAATATACGTATGTTTTTTTTCTTGTAACGGTTTAGTAGTCGGCCTAGCTCATTCCAGTAAATGTTAAAAAGCAATAAAATACCTGATTTTCTGAAATAAAAAATTATTTTGCTTTTTTACTATAAAAAGGATAAAATACTTAAACGTCATTCCTTTATGGCAGTACTTAAAATAAAAATTAATTTTAATTTGATTTTTTTTCTCATCTATATATTAGGGAGCATCTTTTTCACATAGGTTTTAAAATTTAGCAAAAATTCTCGATTCAACTTGATGAATAGCCGCGCAATAAATAGAATTCAATAAACCTACATTTTCTAGATAAAAATAAAAGCGCAAATGCAAATTAAAGATGTATGCCCTTTCAAGTAGAATCAATAATTCCTCTAAACTCTAATCTCTATGATCAACATGACCTAATTTTAATCTAATCTCTATAGCCAACATGGCAGACTTCCAAATCTATACTGATCGAAATCAGTACGAGCCAGCTTCCTGATAGTGTGTCATTTCTTAGAACACATCTCAATTTGTTCCCACAATATACAAAAGACAATTATTAGAAAAGAAAATGTATGGGAAGATCGATTTTTTAAAAGAAATTAATGGGATGTTTTTTATATATGTCATCCAGCCTTGCAATGAAAATTAGATTTTGATTACAACTGAATCTTCAAGATTTTAAATAAATAATAACTTGATGGGTTTACAGTATTGCTAATGGTTTCATTAACTGATATTATTATCATAGTTATAACCAAAACAGGGTTCACATCAATTTAATGAAATCTAATGCAGAGTATTTTCATGAAAAAGAACAGGAAAAGAAGATCAAATTATTAATATACAAAAATTATATAAAAATTATAATTCATACTATTTTTCTTTTCAAGAACGCAAAAGAAAAAAAAAATTATTTATGAAATAATTATATACAACACGTTTCAAGCACTTATACACTCAAGAGTCAAAACATAATGACCACCCCTATATTTTGCAATGAACTCGCCTGCTTGACTTGGAAGGGACATGATCAGGTGGAAGTGGTATTTAACTGCTGCTGGAGAGTCTGAAGAATCATTCTTTTACTTACATCTGTGTGTGATGGAAAAGTCTGCGGATCTAAGCGGCTTTGATAGAGGGCAGATTGTAATTGCTCGAAGGCTCGGAACAAGTAGTTCGCAATCTACAGTTGTTAGTACTTATGAAAAGGAATGAATGATGGTGAAACCAGCATTAGATGACATGGTGTTGTACGTCCACACGCTATCAAAGAAAAAGGTCGTCGGAGACTGTCTCGCATGGTGAAACAAAACCAGACTCAGACAGTGGCTCAGCTGACAGCCCAATACAATGCAGGCCCAAGTAGAATAGTATCGGAGCACACTGTTCAGCGGACATTGGTGGATATGGGGCTACGCAGCAAACGTCCCCTTTGCCTTTGCTGACCAAGCGTCATCGCCAACTGCGCCTGCGCTGGGCCCGGGAACATCGCGACTGGTCCATGGATCAGTGGGAGAGAGTTACATGGTCAGATGAATCACGGTTGTCATTCATCAAGCCGATGGCCGTGTCAGGATACGCCGTCTTCCAGGCGAGCAGTTGCTCCCTCAATGTACAGTGGGTCATTCACAGGCTGGTGGTGGCGGTATAATACTTAGGGGGACGTTCTCTAAATATATCGTGGTTGTGGTAGAGCAGACCATGAATGCTACAGGGTATCTGAACATCATTGTGGACCAGTTGCACCCTTACATGGCCTCTGTTTTTCCAGCTGGAAATGGAATGTTCCAATAGGACAATGTCCCGTGTCACAATGCTAAAATTGTGTTGGAGTGGTTCCAGGAACATGATGTTGAATTCCAGTTAATGTCCTGGCCACCTAACTCACCGGATCTCAATCCGATAGAACACATTTGGGATGTCATGGGACGGCAGCTCAGAGTTCAAACACCACCAATTCGCAATGTCTCGGATTTGCGTGACCGTTGCTTAAACATCTGGTACCGGATTCTTGATAGATCCGTCTCCGGCCATCTATCAAGGACTTGTGGCATCCATGCCAAGGCGGGTTGAAGCTGTGTTGCATGCCAAATGTGGGCCAACTCGTTATTGACAGGTGGTCATAATGTTTTGGCTTTTGAGTGTAAATGTTTAATATGGTTTATAATTGCCCTTTTAAGGGTTTGGGCAGTTTTTGGAAAATCACTGAGGGTAGTCATTGTTCCATATTTTTAAGCAATTAATACACAATTGTTTAATCATTACATATACACACGCTTCAATATTTCCTTTATAATATACACAAAATTAACATCAAAATTTTGAAAGTGGTGGGCCAACTCGTTATTGACAAGTGGTCATAATGTTTTTGCTCTTGAGTGTATATAAGAAATATTAAAGTGTATATTATTTTTTGGTTACAAACATTAACAAAATAGAATAAATTACTATATGAAAGTATAAAAAAGGAAATATTATTACAGAGAAGGAAAAAGAAAGGGAAAAGGGAACTGAACAAAATAAAGTTAAAACTCCATAATCTAAGCAATATTTAGGTACTCAAAGACAGAAATTATGAAATATAAAAATATTTTCCATACTACATTAAAAAATAAAATTTCAGAAAGCTTTTACAGTTTTACAGTTACTAATATACACTGGTGTGCAAAAATTAAGGACGAGACGGTTTTTTCAATATAACTTTGTACAAAAGCATTCCAAATCAACACATTTAATACCGTAAGATCCCCAATACGTAAGGACATGAGTAATGTAAGCAACACTTACTAAAAGAGAAATCAGAGGGATAAAAAGAAGCTTTATTGAAAAAGTAGCATGGAGCGCATTGCGACTGAAGGCCGAAACATACCTGTGATGGGTGTCCAGTAAGAAATATCCGGTCTTTAGTAGGGGATATGATCTCCCCTGACTGCTAGGCATGTTTCACAGCGTCTGCCCATGCTGAGAATAAGGGTGTCAATGAGTTGTTGAGGCATTGCTGCCCATTCGTCTTGCAGCGCCAGTCGAAGCTCCGGAATCGTTACCGGTGGTAAGGTACGAGCTGCCAAGCGTCTGCCTAGAAAATCCCATACATGCTCGATGGGATTGAGATCCGGAGATCGTGCCGGCCAATCCATACGTTCAATATCCTCACTCTCTAAGAGCTGTTCGGCAGCTACTGTGCGATGACATGGTGCATTGTCGTCCATGAAAAGGAACTGCGGACCCATAGCGCCTCTAAAAAGACGCACATATGGAAGAAGAATCTCGTTACAATAACGGGTCCCGTTGAATGAACCTGCGTCGAAGATGTGAAGGTCTGTACGACTACCAAGCATGATGCCTCCCCAAACGAGAACACCGCCACCTCCATACCTGTCCCTTTCAATGATGTTCGAGGGATGATTGCGGCTTCCCCGCTCTCTCCAGATGAGTATGCGATGAGAATCGCTACTCAGACTGAATCTGCTCTCATCTGTAAAGAGTACTCGTCCCCATTTATTGTCTCTCCAATTCCGATATTCCCGGCACCACAGAGAACGCCTTCTCCGATGGGCAGGCGTTAGAGGTACACACCGTACAGGGCGTCGTGCAAACAGACCACCACCGTGCAGTCTTCTGGCCATGGTAAAACGCGATATCGGTCGTCCAGTCGCCTGTGTCGTGTGTCTAGCGATTTCTCCCGCTGTCTGCCGCCTGTTTCTTCTGGCCTGTAAGGTAATATACCGGTCATCTGCGGGTGTGGTTCCTCGTGGACGACCTCTACTGAACCCCCGGATAGCTGTTCCTGTAGTTTGAAATTGTCTCCAAAGTCGTGAAACGATGCTGTGAGCAATTCCGAACTCTGCAGCCACACTTGTCACATTGCGACCTTCCTCCAACTTCCCAATGCGTCGACCTCGGGTAAAAGCATCCAGATGTCGTCTAACAGATTGATTATTCGCCATTTCTCGCTGAGGCAGCAACTCGGTGTGATTTTAACTGCTATACGGTGTGCAATCTCTTTGCCAGAAATACTAATCTTACACCGACAACATGCTTTACTACTCAGGCACTCCCCATTACGTCTACCTGCATATCTGCGCATGTGCTACCGTACATCACCTCACTTAATCTCCTGATTGGTCTTTCTGGCCGCTCTGCCTCTTCGTTCAACTGATATGCTAATTTTACGACTTCGTCCTTAATTTTTGCACACCAGTGTAATATGATATACCGGTTGTTATAATTTAAGTTAAATTCTTCAGATGCCTGTAGAACCTATTCTGCAGATTTTAATGAAACTTGGAATATATGCAATATGGCTCATGGGAAAAACATTTTTGTAATAAAAAACCATTAGTACATATTTTGAGCACCAGGTCTCTTTTATCGATTATTCCTTTTGCAAATCCATAAAACCACTGTATAAACTTGCAGTCATTGCTCAGAGTGAGTTTGTCATCGTTAATCGTATCCTTACAAAAAAGATTGAGCTTTACTGGTAAAACTTTTTTTTTCAAAACGGCAACAACCACTTAGCTGCTGTGCGGGAATATCATCGCTTAAAGGATCTGCAAAAGGCCCCATATTGAGGATTGGTTTGAGCTAGATGATCAGGAAAATTGAAGAGATCGAAAATTTGACTGTGCTCTCCGATACAGGACTGAAACTGTCGAAGAAGTCGCTACTGCTGAGGTTAACAGAACTTCAAGTTCCATCTATTCTTCAACAATTGGAAGATCAGTGTCACGCTAGGTGGAGATTCTGTGATCGACAGTATGAAAAATTCTACGATAAATTTTAAAATGGTATCCGTATAAGATCAGCATCATGCAAATGCTGAAACCTCAAAATTACAAAATCAGCCTTGAATATGCTTGCCGTCTTTTAGCGAGAATGGAAATTAACAACACGTGGCCTTGGAAAATTTTATAGTTAGTCTAGCTGACCCGGCAAACGTTGTTTTGCTACATAAATTATTTCTAGTAAATATTTGGTAGTCAAATAAAAAATAACTAACTCATTGAAAGTGTGTGGGGATGTGGTATATGACTGAAAGAGGAATGGAGCGCTGTGAACGATGACGTCCTATAAAATTACAAAACATCAAGCATTCATTTTTTGAATTATTTATACTTTTATTATTTTAACTAATAAATTCAAATTACATCTCTGTCATAAATTCTGACAGTTAAAAAATAACTTTATCAGTCTCTTAGTGCAATGGCATGTACGATAATTTTAGTGAGTCCATCTTTAGCCAACACAAACAAACTAGATGATTTACCCATGTGAGAACATGGTCCGTGTGAAAAACATGGTGTGCCCAAATGTAAGCCATAAACAGACTTCCTTTGGCCTTGATACTTATTGATTGTCATTGCGAATGCCAATCTAATTGGAAATTGAATCCGTTTGAATTGGCACATCTGTGGGAATAATAAGAATTCGTGGTAGTAATACATCTTCTCCTCGGAACTTGCCATTCAAAATGCTAGCTTCGACAACGTTTTTCATTAATTGTTTAATGACTAATCGCATGCCATTGGACAGCCGTGGCGGGTTAAAATTACGAAGCAAAATAACCGGAGATCCAACCTTCAATTGTAAATGATACATTGGCATGCCTGGCAAATCCAATGAGTTCAAAACCTCTGCTGGATAATTTACAGCTTCGTTGGTATCGCAAACTGTATCGATAGATTTGTATGACATCCCCTGGCAACAACTGTTATCTTGAAATTCGAATCTTTGACGTCCACATTTTTGCTGCTAAAATTGCTCTTTCTTCCAGCCACTCATGATTCAAGTATTGCGTGTGTATATCGGGAAATATCTGGTCAATGAGAGTATTTTATTAACTCGCAAATCAATTAATCGCTTAACTTCCTGCACAATCATTGTGCCGGAATTGGTCAGCAATTTTATGCACGCAGTGTTTTCATGTACAACTACTTTTCCATCACCGATATCTAACAGTTGTTTTGAGAATGTTTCAGCGGATGGATCTTGAAGCATTTGAACGCGCATATTTACTTTCAGCTGTATTTTTTCAACATTACGCCACATTGCCGATGATTTCAAGCAAGCATTGATCTCATTAGAGCAAGTTGAACGTGGATTGGCGTGACAATGGTTCAGGTGGTGTTTCAATTTCTGGTAGTTGCACTTTTGCTGTCGCGCAACACATCCCGGCTGGCTCATTTTTTAATTTAAGTGCATTACAATGCGGACATTCCTTGTCCATAGCACCAATTTTCACATTCGAATGAGCGTAATATTTAACATCGGGCTCAGACTCTAATGCTAGACGACGAAATCAATCGGACATAAATGCTCGATGTACTTGTTGGCGTTGTTGGTTACTTGCACTGCCTGTGTGAAATACGTATCGAAGCGCTTGTCTTTGCTCTAATCGTCTTTGTTGATTTGGTTCAACTCGTGCCTCTTGTTATTGCGATTCACGCAACTGCGCCTTGTTCCCTCGCATATCTTCATTATCCTGTTGGATTTGTTCGCCTGTTCTTTGAGCTCTTCTATTTCGCGTGGTTGTAGATTTAGTCGTTCGACGGCCGAAATCAGACCCTTTGCGTCTAGGTGGCATTGTTCACTGTACAAAACACACAAATAGATCAAATTGAAGTACTTAATGCTAGAAAACATTATACTGATAATGCATCTGCTCTTTTGTTATTTTACCTATACCTTTCACAATTATAAAATACGTATATATTTATCTTTTAATTGAAATGATTCCCGAAAATTTTGCTCGCACTAAGTATTGCAGTTTTATTAACTGTCGTTTTATTATGAATAAACTAACAAATAATAAATAAGAACTCATACTTGTCTGAAAATATTCAGAAATGGTTTATACAGGTAACACAATAGTTCTTGTTGGCGGGAGCTCGTGACACGTTTTGAAAACTATTGATTTATATGAGATTACTTAATTAACTGGACGTAATAACTATCTTGAGCAAAATGGTAATAACTAATCTCGTGTCATTTATTTGTAATAATGATAGCGAAATAAAATCTATAATGTTTTTCGCAAATATACTTAATATTTTTGTTTTATAAACGGATGCAACGTATGAATTTTTGAATTAAAGAAATGTACAAAAAATGGGGGAAAATAAACTTTTCACTCGCCAAATTTGGTGATTTTTGATTTGTTATAGACACCTCTTTTGTTAGTGTAACCCATGGGCAAGGTGATTTGGACGGTGGAACAGAGAAAAGTCATATCTGGCGCGAAACCGATTTTCGACGCCAAGCGAAATAAACGGCGAAATTAACAACACACAGGAGTAAAAAAATTGCGCGTTTTAAGGTTTTTAATTAATATCTTTTCAACTAATTGCAATATAGGAATGAAAAACAGTTTAAGTCCTATTTTCAGACCTACTGAATATACGTGCAAAATTTCATAAGAATCGGTCTAGCCGTTTCGGAGGAGTTAGGTTACAAACACTGTGACAGGAGAATTTTATATATTAGATGGAGCTGTGAATATTCAAAATTGTCTCATATGGGGTACTTCACCTCCTAATGTCCTGCTTCAACAACCACTGCATTCTGATTACATGAATGCTTGTTGTTTATTTACTGATCAGTTTATCCTCGGACCTTTTTTTCTTTGAAATTGTCAACTCCACAAGATCACGAAATATCTCTTTCAACAGCAGGTCATTTCTGCTTTACAAGAACGACAATGTTTGTAAACCACTATTTTTATGCAAGATAGAGCAACTCCTCAAATTGGGCGCCAAGTCAAAAAATGTTTCAAGATATTTTTGGCGATAATCGTTTCCAGATATTTTCCGGATGCATGACCTTCTCGTTCACCCGATTTCTGGTTGTAGGGATTTCTAAAAGGACCGTGTTTATGGAGAAGGAATTATGACATTATCTGATTTGAAAACTAGCATTATACGCTATGTGGCTGAAATAGCTCGTGAGTTGCTTCGCGCTACCCCTGAAAACGCTGTAATGCGCTTTCAATACGTTATTGATGTCGATGGAGCACATATTGAACATAGTTCGTAATTGAATAATTTTTAAAGATTCCAATGTATTTTTTTTTTCCTTCTTTGGTCACCAGATTTCCTCCTAGTGGTAAAAATTTGCCCTTTTTTATTTTTGCAGAAAACTTTTCCCCATGGTCCTGTAGCATATATTCCAAGTTTCATCGTAATCCGATAGGCAGAACGTATTCTACAGCCTCTGAATAGTGTAACTTTAACAATAACCACCTGGTATTTACGTATATACAGTGGTGGCCAAAATTGTGGACACTTTTTAAAATGTTATGTTTTTTTTTAAGTTTGTATGCTTAAAGAAAATGTTGCGTTGCACATAATGCAAGGTATTTCATATCATTTTAAAGATAATTTAATTCTAAATTCAATACAAAAACAAAATGTAAATATTTGCACAGCAAAAAAGTTATGCTGCAATAATTGTCGATGTACATTAGATACTGATGATAGCAGTGAGTTATCATTGCTCAGTAGGTAGACTTTATTTTTTATTACAGCTTCCCTTCAATGTTTCATTGAGCTGAAAATTGTTTTAAGCTCTTTCTTTGTTATTACATGATGCAAGGAAACAATTATATCCTCAATTACACTCATGTCCATAAATTAAGATAATGAAGTTCAGGCAAAGAAAGAGACAGAAGCAAAACAAATTTGACTTATTCGTAAAGTCTATTTATTAAACAAAAGGTAAAGAGCAAAAAAGATGCTATATGTTTGACATAATTAATAAAAATTGCGATTTTTACTCCCTGGAGCAAGTTTTAAAAAAGAACCTATTTACAAATAACAGTATAACATAGTTAGTATGATGATTAACACGGAGTATGTCTCCCGGACGATGCAATACAGGCCTTACAACGCCTACGCATGCTGAGTATCAAATTATCAATCTGATCTTATGAAATATTACACCACTCATCAAGCAATGCCCTCCGAAGTTCCGGTAGACCGGTGGGAGGGGTTGACGGGCTGCAATTCGTCGGCCAAACATATCCCACACATGCTCTATTGGATTCAAGTCCGGTGAGTATGCTGGCCAATCCATACGGGTGATATCCTCCGATTGAAGGCATTCGTTTACAATGTTTGCACGGTGAGGACGGGCGTTGTCATCCATAAACAGAAATTCAGCACCCATGGCGCCCCGAAACAAACGTACATGTTGTTCCAGAATGACATCCCGATAGATGTGGCCTGTCATCGTTACACTCTGAACATGCAGGTCAGTTCTGGAACCAAGAATAATTCCTCCCCAAATGAGCCATCCTGCACCACCGTAACGGTGTCGTTCAATGGTGTTCTCTTGGTGGTAACGGGTACCTGGCGCTCTCCATATGAAAGTCCGGCGAGAATCAGACTGCCCACTAAACATGGACTCGTCGGAAAACATCATACAAGACCACTGTTGCGGTGTCCACAATGCATGCTCTCTACTCTAGGTTAATCGCAGGCGACCGTGAGTTGCGGTAAGGGGAACACATCTGACAGGCCAACGAGCATATAGACCAATTTGCCCTAAGCGTCTGTACACGGTCTGCCTTGAAACTGTCGTACCGGTAGCTGACGAGATAAGTCTGATGCTGTGCTCCGTCTGTTTCTTTTGGCAGTAACTGCCAAATAACGGTCATCATTTAGTGTTGTAACTCGGGGCGACCTGTGCTGTAACATCTACTCACATTACCATCATCTTGGAATCTTTGCCAAAGCCTGGAGATGACACTCTGGGCGATTCCAAGTTCCTCGGATACTTCCAGGTGGGTACGTCCACCATTCCAGTCTTCCTATAATTCTACCACGTAAAAAATCATTCAAATGCTTCCTTTGTGCGATAACTATACGGTTATTGCACTGAAAGGCTTTTAAAGCGATTGTGAAAAATTTTACTTCTTTGGCACCACAACTTATATACCCCTCTCTTACACTCTCGTCATTGTGACGTACTATCCGCGCCATCTGGTGGTTTCCTGTAATTTGCATATTCTTCTTCAAGATGTGTGTGATAATTCAACAGGTGAAATTTTTATTTTAGAGTTCAATTTCTGTGTGATTCTGAATTATCCTTAATTTATGGACATGAGCGTAGTTCTTTTTTATTTCATGGGGACCACATTCAAATAAGAGTTTTCAAACGGGGCTACAAGTTTGCAATAGTATTGAGGTTAGGACTGTTTTCTAACCAGGACAACAATGGTATTTAGTAAGAAGCAATTCGAACAAATGAAAGAGTAGATTGGACACATAGAAAGAGATTTTTGACGAGAAAGTGGTCTTTACTGTGTTAAAATTGCAAGAGATGTAGGTGACTCAGTGACTACATCTGGGAACTGAAAGTTTTGTTTAAGATATCAGGAGACAAATTTAATAAAAAACAAAGCAGGAAATGGGCGAAAAAGGTGCACGACATCTGTTAATGAAAAAGGAAAATAAAATATCATAGAAATTATGTTCATTGAATATTCTAGTTTTCATTCATCTAGACTTGACAAATCTCAAATTGTTTTATAATATAAATTTTAATGAGGAATATTTTTTACTAAACTAGCGCATTTTTTATATATATTTAGAAATCTCAATGCCCACTTAATATTAATTTTAGTGTTAATAAAGCCATGAAGGACAATAATTCAAGTATTCCAAAAGAACTAAACTTAAAGAAAAGTCTTTTGGACTGAATCAGATAAGCTAATCACGTTTTTTGCTCCAAGGACCAAATGTGAAAGAAATATTGGCATAGTAATTTTCACACACAAAAATCAAAACAGAAAAAAGATTTTTTTTTCTTTTACTACGTGCCTAATAAATCTAAAGAACCTATTTCATTCGGAAAATTCGTTACTATCTGAATTAATTGACCAGTTGGTAAGCCGTTCTTGTAATTAACTTTTTGGCATAGGTCGCAGGTGGATACATATTTATAAATAAATTTTCTCATAAATGGGAAATAACACGCGTCTTTTAATCTCAAGTAGGTTTTTTTTTTCCGAGATGGCCCGTCATCGGCGAGTCATGGAACTCTCGCATAACATCTTTATGTAATGTTTTGGGTATAAATACCCTTAATTCACCGAGCGTGGTTGTATATTTTGCATAGTATAACAAACCATCTACCAATTTAAAATCGCGGGACCAATTTATGCAAGCTGACTCATTAATTGAACTATCGTCAGGGTTTTCTAAGTAACGCATTATATGACCCAACTCCGGATCATTCCTCTGTTCTTCCCTCAACTGTTTCCTAGACGATAATACCAACGACCTAATCACCGCACAAGACACCTTTGCTTCATCATTGCTATCTAATGGATTTCTAGACAATATATCTGCCACCACATTTTGTGTACCATGGCGATGCTCCCATTCCAAAATAAAATCTGCCAACTTAAGCGTCCACCTTATCATTCTACTCGACAAATTCTTCCCGTTCGTTAATTTAGTGAGTGCGGCATGGTCTGTTATCACCTTCACCGGCAAAGATCCGAAATAAGTGCGATATTTATTTAACGCCCATATGACAGCCAAACATTTACGTTCTGTCACACTATAGTTCTTTTCTGCCCTATTTAATGTTCTTGAGGCAAACGCAATAGGCTTATTATTCTGCGTCAACACTGTCCCTACACCCACTGAACTACTGAACTAGCATCCGTATAAAGTTCAAAAGGCTTTGGTAAAATCTGTTAACTGTAACACGGGAGCTTCCGTCACTGCTTTTTTAATACGATCAAAGGCTTCCTGCGCCGATTCCGACCAATCAAACTTAGAATTTTTCCATTTCAAACCATACAAGGGTTCACACAGGTCTGCGTAATCCTTAATAAACTTTTCATACCACCCCGTCATCCCTAAATAATTTGCTACCTTTTTCGCATTTTTCGGGGGTTTCATTTCAAGAATTGCTTTTACTTTCTCCTCGTCTGTTCTAACTCCCTTTTTACTAATAACTAGACCCAAATAACGTAACTGTTCCATCGCGAAATGACATTTCTCACGATTTAACGTTAAACCAGCCTCTTGCAACA